>JANZXR010361424.1:0-20510 GCA_027575705.1 Erythroxylum echinodendron
TATCACTCTGAGCTCAAAAGCCCTAACGTTGAGCCAAAGGCTCTGGGGAGTCTGAGACTCCAATATCACTTTGGGCTTAAAAGCCCTAACGTTGAGCCATAGGCTCTGGGGAGTCCAAGACTCCAATATCACTCTGCTCCTCCAGGAGAGCCCTCAGGGTATGCACTGGAGAGCGCGTCTAAGGGGTAGGAGAGCCCTCTGGGTATGCACTACAACCCTCCAATAAACCCGTTTCTCTGGTCCGACCCGTTCTCTGGAAACGGGATGTTACAGCTGCTGTTAGATTTTAGAACTAGTTCCCTTCCTTGTGGGATTGACACCTTAAGTACTACGCGAACAACCCGTGTGCTTGTGGAATTTACTGAGGTTATAAATAGTAAAACTTAGAGCATGTAACCTTGAGCAAAAATTTGTTTCCTAGTTTTCATGATGATTATGCAAATGCTGAAGGTGGTAGTAGTAGTGGAGGTAGTGGTACTGGTAGTGTTCCATCTTAGGCTCAAGAAGAAGTATCAGAACCTGATGTAAGGAAGAGAAGAAGGCAGGTGAGTAGTTTCTTTACACCACGAACAACTGCTGGAGCCTAACCTTCAATTCGTAGTGCAATGCAATCAAAAGATGCAACTCACAATGTCGATATAGCAGTAGCTAGATGGTGGTATGATATAGGTTCATCAGTTAATGCTTCTCAATCTTATTATTATCAACCTATGATGGATGTAATAGCCTCTTATGGTCTGGGATATAAAGGTTCTTCGATTGATGACTTAAGAGGTAAACTTTTGAGTTGTTCTATTTTTAAAATTAGAAGTTATTTGGTAGACAGAAGAGTGAATTGGGGTACTTATGGACGTTCAATCATATGTGACGGTTAGATAAATAGGAGACAAGAGCCTATTATTAATTTTTTGGTTTATTCTACAAATGGCTCTATGTTTTTTAAATCTATTGATGCATCTGGCCTTATTAAAAATACTGAGACTTTGTTTGTGATATTTGATGAAGTTGTGAATGAGGTTGGGCCAGAAAATGTTGTTCAGTTTATTACTAACAATGATTCCGCTTATAAAGCGGTAGAAAAAAGGTTGCAGAATACGTATAATTCTTTTTTTAGACTCCTTGTGTTACACATTGCATTGACCTAATGCTAGAGAATATAGGAGATCTTAGGTATTTTCCTGTTATTGATGAGACTATGTAGAATGCTAAAAAGGTGACAAAGTTCGTTTATAATAGTGCATAAGTATTGAATTTGATGAGAAAGGAAAATTACCAATGGTAAGAATTTATGTTGTCCTACTGTGACAAGATTTGCAACAAATTTCTTAACGCTTCAGTCTTTTCTTTCGATGAAAAAAGAGAAGAAAAATTTTTAAAAATGATAAGGAGATTGCATCTCAGCATGCTAGGTCTAATGCTAGAGTGGAGGTTTGTAATATTATACTAAATGATAGAGAATTTTGGTCTCAATGTCAATGTGTTATCCGAGTTTGTGAGCCTTTAGTGAGGGTGCTTCGCTTGACTGATAGTGAAGAAAAGCCAACAATAGGTTATATTTTTTATGTCATGGAGAAAGAGACAGAAGTAATCAAGGCCATTATAAAACATATGCCTCATACATACCATATCTTTCAATCATTAATGAGAAAGGGAAAGACAACTTTCTTCTCCATTGTTTGCAGCTGGGGCATTTTTGAATCTTAGTGTTTATTTTAGACTGGATATTAGTAAGTAAACTAAAGTTAATAGAGGAATGCTTTTAACTGTTGCAACAATTGTTAACATTGACGTGATGCAAGATCTCTTAAGCTCATAAATAGAGCTTTATAAGTTGGCTTATGGGGATTTTGAAATGTTGATTGCTATTCAACAAAGAGGAAAACTTTCTCCAGATATTAGTTATTTCCTTTTTCTTATTTGTTGAAAATTAATTATCACTTTATTTTGTTTATAACGCTACTTTTGTTATCTTATAACTTATAGTTTCTTAGTGGGATCAATTCGGAAATGATGTTCCAGAATTGAAAAGATTTGCAATTTAGATTTTAAGTCAATGTGTGAGTCGTGTAACAGGCTGTGAATGAAACTGGAGCATATTTGAATTTATCCACTCCAAAAAAAAGGAATAAATTGGAGCATAAGAGGTTGAATAACTTGGTTTTTGTTCGTTACAATTTAAAACTTCGGGAAAGGTATGTTATTATCATTATTAATTTCGATATAATTTCTATAATTTTCTAATAATTAAATTTTATTATTTACTAGGAGTCTTAATAGTACAAGTAGTTCAATTGATCCAATTTTCATTAATAATATTAATCTTTTGGCGGATTGGGTTTATGAAGAAACGAATTTGGTAGATGTCAATGACTTGGAAGATAATCTTAGATGGGAAAGCAATGACATGTCATTTGGTGCATTAAATTTGAATGATAATGATGATGAAGCTCCTCTCAATGATGAGGATTTTGTACTAAATGATAACTGGGGTCAGCGTAGTTATAGCGAGTATCCTCCCGTTAACAATTGAATTTCATTCTAGGTTATATTTCCTCTTCTTTTAATTTTACTTATAATTAATGTTTATCAGCTTATGTTGCATTCTACATATGTAATGCATTTGTAAATTTTTTTGTTTCAAGTTTAAATTTTACTTGATTGTTTTCTTGTTATGAACTCTTTTCGTAAATTGTAATAGTTAAGGATATTTATTGTTCTTTTTATTTATGTCACTTAGAATAAAATTTGCACTACACAAAACTATTTGGTTTAATTGATTTGACAATCATATTTCTACTGCAAACGTAAGAGTGAAAATATGATCAAGGAAATGTAGGTTTCGAAGTATATGTATTGGTCATAACACTGGCATTGGTGATGGTAATGAAATGTGATAATAAAATTTCTTTTTATTTATAAAACAATTTAAGAAAGGATAAGTGGATGTGTATACTGGTTATAATCACGATTTTCCAATACAGTCTGCACCCACAAAAATCAATAATGTTAGTTTTGAACTGCCCTATAGTACCTAACAAAAGAAACTGATACTAAATTAGGCATACAAACACCTAAGTTGCGAAAGGCTTACAATTGGAATAATTTCCCAGCCCCACCCACTTCTCACCACTACAAACCTATATCACCCAGTTTGTCATAAAAGCAAAAATCAAGTGCCTATGTATGTTGATTTTGACACCCTTTGACTAGAATGATATTTTTTGAGCCTCTACCATCAAATTCAAGTTACTACTATTGGAGTCTTACAATGCCATGATAGACTCATGTAATCAAACTTTACAATTAAGAGAAGTGATGGAATTCTATAAGATATCAGATGTAGTAAATTTCATGGTTTCTTATTTACTTTAATAGCTAGACTAGATACTACTATCAGAAACTCCCACAAGCTTAATAACAAAGTCTAAACAACTAAAAAGGTGATTTAAGACCCATTTTACCATCAGTTGAGCAAACCATATGACTTAGTAACTTTGTTTTACAAAAAAGTAGGCAAGATCTTTTAAGGTTATGTAAGACAATTTAGCCTTAAAGTCACTCAAATACTCAATCTCAATATCTCCATACAAATTTCACTTAGATTATAGCTTTGACACTGAAAATTTCAAGAACCTTAGGTGAGCCATCGTCACTAAGAAAAATTTCTTCAAGGATCAGAGATGTCTAGACATTGGTCGAGGACCCTAGGTTAGAGGTGAGGAGAATGAAAACCTACACAAGTCATCAATATGATTATCAAATAAGAGTAATTACAACAAATCTCAATTAAAGACGTAATCCTAAAATAGTCAAGTAGACACCATAAAAGTTAAATCAAAAGATAACAAAAGGGAAGGCATAATTATTTGACGAAGAGCAAATGTTAAGCCATTAAAACCCTCAAGAAGATGAAATGCTCATCTAAACAAATATTACAAATTTTGAAATGAAATGAATCCTAGTAGATGATAGCTATGTTAATATTCTTTTTTGTGGGGCTTTTAAAGTAATGGGACTAGAGCAAAGTTATGAATACTGTATCGGGCTCGCTACTAAATTGAGTTCTGAAATGGAACTGTACCGGCACCAGTCAGTTCCGGATACCATTTCGGGTAATTTTTAAATTTATAAAATAGTCCCCAAAATTTTTAAAATTTCCAAAATAGTCCATAGTGATATAATGTACAATTGTACTGTATAATTTACTACTTTACTGTTTATATCAACCATGCTTTCAAAAATCTTAATAATAAATAATAATGACAATTAATATGAAATAACAATAATTTTTAAATATTTTACATATAAATAATAACTATAATTAATATAAGCAAAGACAATCATCATCATACAATTATAAAATTAAGAATAATACAAAGTATTAAAATATTACAATAATACAATTTCATCATTTTAATAAATATTATTACATCAAAAGATTCAAAACATCTAATAAAAAGAACAATAAATATTATAAAAAGAGTTGATGACGAAGAAACAATCGAGTAGAAGTTAAACCTGAAATAAAAACATACAGTTACATTACATATATAGAATTTAACATAACCATCAAATACAAGTTAAATTAAAAGAAGGGAAAAATAAAAACCTAGAATTCAATTGTCAATGGGAGGATACCCGCTAGAACTGCACTGAACCCAGTGATCATTTGGTGCAAAATCCTCATCAATGAGAGGAGCTTCATCATCATTATCATTCAAATTTAACGCACCAAATGACATATCAATATTTTCCCATCCAAGATTATCTTCTAAATCCAAATCATTGGCATCAACCGAATTGGATTCTTCAGAAACCCGATCCGCCAAAACATCAATATTATCAATGGCAATTGGATCAGTTGAACTATTTGTGCTACTAAAACTCCTAGTAAGCAATTAAATTTAATTATTAGAAAATTATAAGAAATTATATCAAAATTAATAATGATAATAATGAAAATAAATACCTTTCCCGAAGCTTTAAATTGTAAAGAACAAAAACTAAGTCATTCAACCTCTTATGCTCCAATCTATTCCTTTTCTTTGAGTGGATCCATTCAAATGTGCTCCAGTTTCGCTCACACCCAGTTGCGCTCACACATTGACTTAAAATCCGAATTGCTAACCGTTTCAATTCTGGAACATTATTTCTGAACTGATCCCACCAAGAAACTGCAAGTTATAAGATAACAAAAGTAGTGTTATAAACAAAATAAGGTGATAATTAATTTTCAACAAATAAGAAATAGGAAATAAGTAATACCTGGAGAAATTTTTCCTCTCTGTCAAATAGCAATAGGCAAACCAAAATCTCCATAAGACAATATGTAAAGCTCCATTTGTGAGCTTAAAAGATCTTGCATTGCATCATGAGGAACAACTGTTGTATTGTGAAAAGCATTCCTCTATTAACTTCAGCTTGCTTTACAAGATCCAGTCTAAAATACACACTAGGATTCAAAAATGCCCCAACTGCAAATAATACAGAAGACAGTTGTCTTTCCCTTCTCTCATTAATGATTGAGAGATATGATGTGTATAAAGAAGGCCTAATTTTTAAATTGGCATTGATTGCTTCCGTCGCTCTCTCCATAGCATCAAAAATATAACTCATTGTTGGCTTTTCTTTACCATCAGCCAACCGAAGCACTAAGACCATAGGCTCACAAACTCGGATAACAAATTGCCATTACGACCAAAATTCTCTATCTTCTAGTATAATACTACAAACTTCTACTCCAGCATTAGACCTAGCATTCTGAGATGCAACCTACTTATCACTTGTAAACATTTACCTTAACTCCTTCTTCATCAAAACAAAAGACTGAACTGATAAGAAATTCGTTGCAAATCTTGTCAACACTGGGCGACACAAATTCCTACCATTGGTAAATTCCTTTCTCATCAAATTCAAAACCCAGGCACGATTATAAATGAATTTTGTCACCTTTTTAGCCTTCTGCATAGTCTCATCAATAATAGGAAAATACCTAGGATCCCCTATATTCTCCAGCATTAAGCCAATGCAATGTTCAACACAAGGATTTCAAAAAATGAATTATAGGTATTCTGCAACCGTTTCCCTGCTGCTTTATAAGCGGAATCATTTTCAGTAATAAATCGAACAATGTTTTCCGGCCCTACTTCATTCACAACTTCATCAAATATCCCAAACAAAGTCTCAGCATTTCTAATAAGGCTAGATACATCAATAGATTTCAAAAACATAGAGCCATTTGAAGAATAAACCAAAAAATTTATAGTAGGCTCTTGTCTCCTATTTGTCCAACCATCACACATAATTGAACATCCATAAGTACCCTAACTCGCTCTTCTTTCAGTTAAATAATTTCTAATTTCAGAAACAGTACAACTCAAAAGGTTACCTCTTAAGTCATTAATCGATGGCCCTTTGTATCCTGGACCATAAGACTGAGAAGAATTGAATGACGAACCTGTATCATACCACCATCTAGCTACTGCCACATCGACATTGTGAGTAGCATCTCTTGATTGCATTGCACTATGAATTGAAGGTTGGGCTCTAAGAGTTGTTCGTGGTGCAAAGAAACTAGTCACCTGCCTTCTTCTGTTCCTTATATCAGATTCTTCATAATCCTGAGACTAAGATGGAATACTACCAGTACCATTACCACTACCACTTCACATTCAACATTTCCATAATCACCACGGAAATCATAAAATGAACTTTCACTACCAATTTCAAAATTCAATCTTTCCTTTCTATCTTTCTCAAATTGATGTTCATCAAACAATGTTTTCATCTGTCACTTCACATCATAACATACTTTTTTACATGCTTCCACATCACCTTTAACCCCAGCTAAATGCCTTTTCAATCGATTAATTCCTTCAGCTTTTAAATGCTTGTTAAAAAACATGCAAATGGTATGATTCTTTTGACCGAGAACTGTACCAGCATGAGCCCAAGCTGGATCACTGTATCTTCCTAAACTAGGTTGATCGGGAGTATTTGAACTTCCTTCCATTTATCTGTACACAAAAATAAATAACACATAGTTTTAATACGCAATGACAATATGCATATCTATCTTATATAATATAATTCATTATGTATAAGTCAAAAGCTAACAAATCAAAACATTCAACATATATAATAACACAACATATGCTCCAAAATTTTGGAATTTTAACAATTACAAAACAATCATAATATCATTTCCACTTCCTTCCAACAATCACAAAACATTCATTATTGTTTTTCCATTCCTAGCAATTTACAACAATTTCCAATTCCAACAATTACAAAACATTCATAAATCTATTTCCATTCCAACAATAACCATCAATTTCCAATCCCAACAATCACAAAACAATCATAATTCTATTTCCATTTACAACAATTTCCAATTCTAAGTTTCAAACAATCACAAAGCAATCATAATTTTATTTCCATTTCCTTCCATTTACAAAAATTTCCAATTCTAACATTCACAAAACATTTATAAATCCATTTCCATTCCACAATAACCAACAATTTTCAATCCCATCAATCAAAAAACAATCATAATTCTGTTTCCATTTACAACAATTTTCAATTCTAAGTTTCAAACAATCACAAAACAATCATAATTTTATTTCCATTTTCTTCCATTTACAACAATTTCCAATTCCAACATTCATAAATCCATTTCCATTCTAACAATAACCAACAATTTTCAATCCTAACAATCACAAAACAATCATAATTCCATTTCCATTTACAATAATTTCCAATTCTAAGTTTCAAACAGTCACAATTTTTTTTTCATTTCCTTCCATTTACAAAAATTTCCAATTCCAACATTAATAAATCCATTTCCATTCCAACAATAACCAACAATTTCTAATCCTAACAATCACAAAACAATCATAATTCCATTTCCATTTACAACCATTTCCAATTCTATGTTTCAAACAATCATAATTTTATTTCCATTTCCTTCCATTTACAACAATTTCCAATTCCAATATTCACAAAACATTCATAAATCCATTTACATTCTAACAATAACCATAATTTCCAATCCCAACAATCACAAAACAATCATAACTCTATTTCCATTTATAACAATTTCTAATTCTAAGTTTCAAACAATCACAAAACAATCATAATTTTATTTCCATTTCCTTCCATTTACAACAATTTCCAATTCCAATATTCACAAAACATTCATAATTTCATTTCCATTCCAACAATAACCAACAATCTCCAATCCCAACAATCACAAAACAATCATAATTCCATTTCCATTTACAACAATTTCCAATTCTAAGTTTCAAACAATCACAAAACAATCATAAGTTTGAAAAATGAGGATCAAGTAGAAGGGTATGATATGATTTACATAATTGGAAAATAATGCATGACATATCTTATACAATTGTTCATACACTTATATTCATAATATGATCATCAAGTTGAAAGATTTATTCATAACATGAGATCAAGTTGAAGGATATAAATTTTTTCAAATTTTTTTCCTTATTTAAACCTTTGATCTTCTTTTTATTTCTAACACACCATAATATTATACACATCATTTCATAGTTCGTTATTAAATATATATGTTGCTTTTACAATTTTTAATTGACATTAATAATTGTAAGTATAAATAATTAAAATCTACAAGTCTATTGTCTACAACATATTCACAATTTGACAACAAACATTCATTACATCACTTTTTTATACTCAAACAATTTTTTCCTAAATGAGTAAATTCAATACCAAATATTAAAAACAAATTACCATTTCGTAAATATTAACAATGTATCAATTAATGATTTAAGTTTTTACCATTTTACAAAATTTTATTATGAATTTTACAATTTCACATTTAATTATTAATTTAACATTTGATTATTAATTTCACATTTGATTATTAATTTTACATTTAGGTTTTAATGTTAATTATCAACTTTCAATTTTAAGTTTTAACCATCTTTGCATCATACATAATTAATTAATTACATACTAACCCTATTTTACAATTCCATTTTCAATTCCAATTCTAATTTTCATATAAGAAATTCATACCAAAATAACAAAACCTACGGTATTCTTCAACCCAACAATTTCAAATTTTCAACTTCAACAATTAAATTCCAAAATCAAATTCAAACCAAAACAATTCCATTCCAAAATCAACTTCACAAAACAATGCTCCGAAACCATGACAACAGCTTCTTCAAACTCCAAGTCCTCCACCCACCGACGGCCTCCAATATTCATTAACACAATTACACAAATCCAAATCCAATCCAATGCATAACACAAAAAAAATGCAATTTAAGTTTACGGTTTACCAACAATTTTTGGAAACACCAACAATAAAGAATAGAACAGATCATTGCAACAAAATCAAAAGACCCAAAAAAATTTCAACTGTCAGGTCTTCGCTCTTTGGGTTGTGACTTCAGGTTTTAGGGTGTGGCGGTGCGGCGGTGCGGTGGTGCGGCAACGACGTGACTCGGTGGTTGAGTGGTGCGACGACGACGTGTAGTGGAGGGTGTTGCAGTGGTGCGGTGGATCTTCAAGGATGCAAACCAAGATTTGACAGTGATGAGGTGAGGAGGAGAGTGATGACAGCAACCGGAAAAGACAGCAAGCGTCGACGGCAGCAAGAGAGAGGTGAGAGCGAGAGAGTGAGAGAGAGAGGGTGAGACTTGAGAGTTGAGAGAGCAGATGCGGGAGGGAGTCTGGGTCGGGGGGCTAAAATTAGGTTTAAGTTTTTCAAATTTACAAAATGGTCCCCAATTCTTTTAATTTACCGGATCTGCCTGGTATTTACTGGTATGTTAGGTACCGGCCAGTACCTAACAGAAAACCCTAGTACTGGCCGGTATTTTTGTCCGGTACCGAGGTTGGAGTCACCGTACCGTTATCCGGCCGGTACCGGCCAGTATGGTATGGAACTCTAAACCATGGACTAGAGTCGCAACTACTTTCAAGATAGTGCTATGTGGTTTTAAAAAATCCACCAAAACTAATGACATCAAAGAATTGACCCTAATTTTATGGTGAATGAAATTAGGATGAAAATTGTAGAAGAAATCCATAAGTTTAAGTTGAGGAGGCAAACCATAATAAGCTACTAGGGATAGGAGTCAATATAGATGAAGAGGTGAACTATTTTAAATCAGCACTAAACTTAGGACCATTCAGTTATACTTCTACTTTCGCCTCTTCATCTTCTATAAATAAAAAATTTATTTAGTTGAGATTTTTAATAAAAATCTAAAACAAATTTATTTGTTTGAAATTTATAATAAAAATAAAAAATTAGTTTCATCGTCTTATTTTTAGCTTTATTCTCATTAGACTATTAGATGTTAATATAAAATTTTGATTTAATTCATTTCTTAATATATCCAAATGCAAATTTAAATTAATTAATTCTTATTATTATTAGAAATAAAAAAGTAATGAATATTTAATATAATTAGAGAAATTTACATATCAATTTTATATAATAAGAGTCCAATATAAAACATAAATTTTACATTAACTCATTCTAACTAAATAATAAAACATATTCATCATGCGTCAATGCTTTAAAACATAATAATAGTATCACGTACAAAAAGCAACATAAATTAACTAAAAACTTCATTACTATTATCATTTCACATTTATCTAGTGATTTCATCCTACTTCCTAGACATACTCTCAAGTTGTGCTAGAGTGATGTTATACTCCACTTTATGACTTATATCTTCATTTGCACTTTTCAAATTTTGCTCTTCATTTTTAGTATAACCATTAAACAATTCATCTTTTTTTCCATGCAACCTGATAAAATTATGTATAATACAACAAGCAATAATGATGTATTTTTGTTTCTTCATATCATAACTGACATATTCGAAAGTATAGAGAATTTTACTTTTAGAATGCCAAAACATCTTTCAATAAGATTTCTCATTGAAGATGCTTGTAATTGAGCAATTCTTATGGACCTTGAGGTCTTCTTCTATAATCTTATAAATGATATCTATCACCTTGATATTATGAAGGAAATCTATACACATTTGTGTAGCTTAAATTAATCAAATAAAATAAAAAAATTTAATAAAATTAATCAAGATTATGATATTTATTTAAAATAATGTAATACCTTATAGAGGAATAGAAAATTGATTTGTTAAAATTTTTTTAAGTAATTCATTCAAAATGTGGAATAGGTACAAAATGTCTCAAAAGAACAACTCCAAAAATTAGAGTTAGTATATAAGTCAAATTAAGTTGCTAGATTTGTTACTATTTCCAAAAAAAGTCATGATTCATTTACAGTACCTTTACATCCAATCATTACATATATAAAATACATGTCAAATGAGCAACAACATATAATATTTTAGGTTCAATCAATTCTTTTACCTCTAGATGATATTTTTAATTAGTTGGAACATGTGCATTAATATGTATACCATCTTTTTATTCTATGCAATCCTAAAAAATAAAATTATATTATTAAAATGAATAATTAAATATAAAAAATATAATGAAAATAGTAATGAAGTATTCGAACATACCTGAAAATATGGAGAGTATTTTGAATTATACTAAATCATAAAAGGTGTACCAGTAAAGGATGATGAAATAATGACTCTTTTTAAATGACTGTTAATTGAATGTAAGACTTTGTGAAAAAACTTTGAAATTATCCGAGTCATATCTAGAAAGTTCCCTATATTGACTTTAGTTATGTTACTATAACTTATCATCATTAAGAAAACTACAATATATTCCTCAATAATCAAATGACTAGTTAGCACTAGGCTTTCAAAACTTTTCAAATCATTACAAAAGTTCAAGAAAATTATCTTGCTCATTCTTAAGTTCTTATAAGTCCTTATAAGATTCTCATTCAAAAGTTTCAATATCCAACCAAGACCTTATAGAGCATAATTTTGTTTGTGTAAATGAAAATATTCGACAATATTTAATCATGTCATTATAAAACAAAAGTTTTGTATGGTTACTCGTGTTAGTGAAAACATTCCCTCTCTTCCCTAACCAGAGAAATAATAATTGTCTTCATTATTTTATCATCTGAATCTAATTCAAAATTCAATAACAAGGCCATAGATCTAAAATGACAACATGAAATATTTGATAAACACATTAAAATATAAATGCTAAAACCATTTTGAAACACCAAAACATATAAAGTAAGTTTAAGAAATTTATATCAAACATTCGATCAAAAGGTTTATAAAAATATTCATACAAAATATGCAATTAAAATATTAAAACTATGCAATATTTTTAAATATAAAGGTGCCTAAACCAATAAGTTCAATGCGCAACAACACGAAAATATAACTAAAGAGATATAATCCTATCCATCTTCCTAGAATCTTCCATCTTCATAAAAATATCCCCGAAAAATGGAGAATCATGTCAAGCATTCACTGTTTTTCCATATTGTACACCTAACACTCAAATCATGTAACAAATTCAAACATTCCATCATTTTATTATCTCTTTATAAAATGATGAAGATTCAATTCTATTCTCTATAGCGGACGATGTTGCCACCATTTTCTTTTGAAGTAATTGATTAAATCTTTCTGACTAGTTGTAAGCAAGACATTTACTAAAATGCTAGAGTATATATATATATTGTCTTCTTCTTCTTAGGAGATTTTTTTAGAAGGAGAACTTGCAACTTGATCTTCTTTTTCATTGAATGAACAAACTTCATCAACATTAATTTTACATTCCTCTTCTACACAGGTTGATGAAGATTTAATTGATGGACATATATGCAAACTAGTTGTAGTAGTATCTTCAAAAATATATCATAAGTTTAAAAATTCTTCACGTCTTTTTTTCTTCAATCTGTGAGCTATTTTGTATATATAAAATGATAAAAAACAGTACACATGGAAACATTGTAGTATGATATATCACTAAGTTTTCAACCTACCAGAAATTATGACCTTTGAGATGATATTCATTCACCCATTTGATCCATAATAATTTTTATCAATGAAGAGTCCCTACATTCTCTTGAATAAGAGCACCTTTTATATATGAGATTGGAATAATGCCCAACCCTCCTTAGTTCTTTGGTATAGTGAGATCACTGCATTTAACTTTGGCCTTCTAGCATTTTTTTTATTTTCCCATACTATAAGAATGTTTTTCGAATCATGTCAATTTCTTTGTTAACTCATTTAGTCAGAACAACATGTGCAAACCAGTGGATGTGCGAGCTATTTAAGTCTGAAGTAATGAGTGTCAGTCTAGCTACAGTGGAGAGGAATCTATTTGCCATGCATTGATCTTATTTTGATCTTCTCAATCAGAGGAAAGAAGTAAAGCTTGGGTTTGCAACTCACAGATTTTTGAATGGAGGGGAATGCAATGCAAATCTTACATTGCTTCTAATTTCCTTTTGGTTTCTGACATCTAAGGATATGTACAAGCTGCTTTTGTCAACATTCACCTTGAGTCCAGACCATTCTGAAAATATATGTAATATGTTTAGAAAGATGCAGATAAAATGGTTATATGCACTACTAAGCAGCATTAGGTCATCATCATAAATCAAGTGAGATAATTTAATATATCTACACTTATAGTGATATAGAAATCTACCATTGCATTCAATGAGTTTAAAGATCATTATGAAAATCCCTTCTATAGCTAAAGTGAAACAGGTAAGGGTAAAAAGGATCCCTTTGCCTTATCCCTCTAGCATTTATAAAGTGTATAAATGGAATGCCATTGATCAAGACATTGAAAGAGGTAGTTTGAAAGCATTCCAATATCTAATTCTTGAACTTGAGTAGCATACCTATTGCTTGTAAGTAATCTGTTAAAGATCTTTAGCCTATTATGCCATAAGCTTTGAAAAAATCTATTTTCATCAAGTAGCTTTTAATATTCTTACCTATTTGTTACCCCCTTAATAGCTCTTGTAGAATGAGAATGTTATCTACAATATTTCTCTTAGGTAAGAAGGCCTCTTGTGTAGGATTTATAACTTCTTTCTAAACTAACTTAAACTTCATAACAAGCAGCTTAGCAATAACTTTGTAAATTGTTGTGCAACAGGAAATGGAACTGAACTCTATTATGAAATAGGGGTTTTGATTTTTGGGTATAAGTCATATATAGGAGTGATTTACTTCCTTAACCATTTTTCTAGAGGAGAAGAGCTCTAAGATAGTTTCATTAAATAGGTTCCCTATAATCTCCCAAGTTTTCTGAAAAAACAATGTTGGAAAACCATATGGTCCTGATGCTTTTGATGGATGTAGGCTGAAGAGAACTTCCTTGATTTCTTGAGGTGTAAATGGGGTAATTAATGTGTCTTTAAGAGTTTGGTTTTGTGTAACCTCAAGTATATCTTTCACAATGAAGCCATGCTATTAGTTTTCTATTATTCCCATTTGTTTTAAGAAGTAGTTTTTTACTAGTTTGATCAAATAATACTATTTTATGATGATATTTCTCGAATTATCTTGCAATTATATTACGTTATTTCTACTTCTTCTTAAAAGAAGAGATGTATGAAAATATCTAGAGTTGAAGTCACCATCTTTTATAGAGTTCAATCGAGCTTTCTACTTTAATATGAGTTTTGGACAGCCAGTTCCTCATGATGTTCCTTCAACCACTTCGTTTCAGTATTTCTGATATCATAATTTTGAGGGTGATTATAACAGGCTGCCTAAGCTTCTTCCAACTTCTTAATATTAATGAGACTTTGATTCTTCATTCTAACAAAAGCCTTGATTGCATTCTTCATTGATTTTAACTTCTGTACCAATGATAAGTTTTGTACCCCTGCACTTCTATACTCTAACATCTATCTATAATCTCCATAAATCTTTCAATTTGTGTGACCATATTAAAGAATTTCAATGGTGCTCCATATCTGACCAGTTCAATAATCTTTTGTATAAAGATATACGAGTGATTTGAAAACACATTATCTCCAAAGTGTACATATGATTGCGGGAACTTGCACGTCTAGTTTTGATTCACAATTGCTCTATCTAGTTTCTTCCTAATCAACATTTGTCCTTATTGCTTATTTGTCCAAGTAAAGAGCCTTCCTATTGATCTTAAATCCACCAAATTCACCTTTTGGAAAAGATGAGTTAGTTCTCCACTTACCTATTTTATATCTGATTCCTCCTTAACTTCATTAGAACTTAGAGAGCAGTTAAAATCCCTAGTAGCTATCCATGAATTCTACACTCCAGCTTGAATTTGTTACAGGTCAAACTATAATTTCTCCCTTTGAAAAACAAAATTTAAAGCATATATTAGAGTTACTTCAAAGGTAGGAAACTTACCTTTAATGTGACAGTTCAGATTTAAAAGTTTCAAAAGGAGTAATATCGACATTTATCAAATGGGAATCAAGAAGATTTGGGTTGACAAAATATTTTATTTGACATAATTGGATCAGATTATTGGAATCAATTTGAAAACTAAAAAAATAACCTAGTATGATCTTAAGTAAAGGCATAGTTAATAAGCATCACAATTTCCAGAATTCAAATCTATAAGAGAAAAAATGTGTTTAAATTTGTTAAAATCTTATCCTAGACAAATTTGGGTGGAAATTAATGAAGTTATGATCTAGGGAATCCAAAGAATCACAATAAAAAGAATTTGACATGAGGTTCAATGGCGATAAATAGAGCCAAGGTGAAGGAGCCAAACATTCATATTTTCTATTTGTAATTTTTATCCTTTTACAAAAGTCCTTTTCCCTCTTTTTAGTAGACTTTAGAGTAGTCTTTCTTAATTAGATGTTAGTCAAAGTTATAGCCATTGTCAGCTAATTTTCTTTAGCTTGGTTGAAGGAAGTAGAATCCTTTTGAAATCTTAAAATTGGGAGAAAATTGGGTATTAGTGTTAATTGTTTCATTTATTCATATATTGAATTGCTTTTTTATTCTTTTATTTTATGATCATTTTGATTAATTTCTAATGTATATGATTAGTCCATTGATTAAAATGATCATTAGAAGTTTTAATTTGTTGTGCTAGAAATCATTACCTTCAGGAAAAGCATTCAACTAGATTAAATACAACCACAAATGTGTTGTTATCTTGTTTCAATGGTATTTCTTTTCTTAAAACTATTATTAAATTAAATTTTTTATGGTATCTAAGGTTTTTAAATATAAGGCTTAATTGAATTACGTATTTCTATAATTCAATTAACTAAGCTTAAGGAAATAAAAATATTTAAATATTACATCGAGTATATGTTTGATGAAAAAAATATTTTAGGCTGAAGATTAGTTGTGGTTTTAAAATATGGGACCAACTATAAACCAAGGTTTTTTTATTGTTAACTCTTATTTTATTATTCATTTTATTCTCTTTTTACATAATTCCATATTAAAATAACCCCTATTTTATTAAAAATTTTGTTTTGTAATGATTTACAAAACAAAATTCCTCATGGATCGACTCTTACTGATTGTAGGAATTTAGGAACTAATTTAGGGTACAAATGAGAGTTCCACCAAATTTTAAAGCTTTTATTGGGAATAAAAAGTTTGTATGATCATTATGAGATGTTTAAAGGAATCTGATTTACAATATAATCTAAAGATCCAAAGGATTATGAAAAAATTAAGAAAAGAAATAAAGATTAAAAAATAGCGCAACGCTAAAATTGGTGAAACGATATAAATCATGGCAAACAACCAAACACTATAAGAACTTTTTGAATTAGATTTGAACCAACAATCTCAAAATAATATTTCCTAATTTCAATGCATGCTACTTTGAATTAAATATGATTTAATTCATTTGTTGCCAACTTTTTGTGATACTACGAGTGAGGATTCAAATACGCATCTTCAAAAGTTCCATATTGTACATACAAGAATGAGGTCTAGTGCATTACCAAAATCAATTCAAATTAAAGGCTTTCCCATTCTCCTTCAAAGACAATGCCCAAGATTGGTTATATTATTTTCCATATGTAGTATTACTAAATGGAGCAAACCGAAGAAGTACATAAATGAAATGAAGCAATTTTTGGAAAAAAAAACTTTCCATCTTTAAAGGTTGCAAATATTTGAAAGGAGATTTATGGCATTCATGTCAATATACAAGTATTAGGAATGTTTCAAAATGTTGTGGCCTAGATATCCACGCCACCAAATTAATAAATAACTTCTAATTTAGTATTTTTATGAAGGACTTCTGCCAATTGAAAGGATTACCATCGACACGCTACTGGATGAGGCATACATATTGATCATTAATATGGCATCCAATTCCTAATAATTTAGTGATAGGATAGACCAATTAGCTTGACGAGTTAATGAGGTAAATGTTTCTTCTTTTGAAAAATGTGAGGATAATCTTACTGCACTTATTCGTCAATTGATTGTTGGAAAAATGGAAATAGCAAAGATTTATGGAATATATTTGGTAATGAGACACCCAACCAATATATTTCTAACCTTATAAGAAGATTCAATAAAACAAGAAAATGTAGTAAGAGGTTTTCTAGGACAACCTTAACACCAATACAACACATATTTAAACACCTATAACCCCAATTAGAGGGACCATCCAAAATTTCAATATGGTAATGTACCATTAAATTAACATGTAGCTTGTTTTCAACAATTCAAGCCACCCCATCCTTAAAGGTAGTTACAACATACTCAAATATTCAATTCAAATATGTCGTTTGATGAAATATTTAAAATTTTGGCTATTAACACTTTGAAATTTTAGTAAGTGACATAAAAATTTCAGCTAGAAACTTATTCAAGTTTAAGAAACTTAAAGACTTAAGTGGGATAAATGGCCAATACCTTTAACTGCTTAGAGAACCAAAATAACACAAATTACCAACCAAAATGTTGATAAATCCCATTGAAATTGCAAATGCTATGTTATTAAGAAGAGGTAAGGAGGTAGGCCCAAAACTTGAGGTTAATATACACCAAAAGAGGCCAAATAGAGTTGAAAAAACACATTTTAACATCTGACTTGGCTAAATCGAAATCCAAGGAAGGTAAGTCTCCTTTTATGAGCAATTTTAAGCTTGAACCTTTGTTTTTAAAAGATCTAAGAGATGTACACAAAATTAAAATCATTATTCCTAAAATCTAAGGTCAATATACCCTTATTTGATACCATAAAGCAGGTGTCAAGGTATGCAAAATTTTTGAAAGAAATTTTCATAACCAAAAGAAAAAAAAAAGTTGAAAAGAATTGAAAAAATCAAAGTCAATGAAAATTTTTTAGCAATAATTCGAAAAATCTTCTAGATTAATGTAAAGACCCTAGTATGTTTCTCATCCCTTGCATTATTGGTAGTATTAACCAATGTTTTCAAAACCGAACTAGATATCGAATTAGTCAAAGGAAAGGTTTAAAGTTTAAAGGTTCAACCAGTTTTAAACCACTATAAACCGATATATAATGAATAAGAAGTATAAAATTATAAGAATAAGTAAAATATAGTATAAAATAAAATATTTTATTAAAATAAAAATGCATTAATAATGTCTATTAATATGTAATGAACTTATAATAAATCTAATAATTTAGACTAAGATTGAATCTAATATAAAATTCAAAATAATAAAAAAATAACAATTGTATTTTTATATTATCATTTATTTAAAGACTAATAAAAGTTGCAGTAGGTTTAAAGAAAGTCAATAAAAAAAATCTAACTTTTTTCTAATATACTTCAAACATATTTCTTTTATAGCTTAAATATTATATTTTAACACATTTTAAAATTATCTTAAGCAAAATTGCTTATATATACTAATTAATAATTCAATTTTTAAAACAAATTCATGACAAAAACAATAATTAGTTTTGAACAATAATAATTTAAAATTTTTAATTAAAGTATAAAGAGATAAATACAGAACCTAAAATTTGATAAATATAATTTATTAATGAGATTAAATAAATAAAAAAAGTAATTTCTACTAAAGGACTAGAGTTAGACAAAGCAAAAGTTGATATTATTCAATCCTTACCTTACACTGTGAACATTCGATAAGATTGTTCTTTTCTTAGACATAGAGTTTTTACAAGCACTTCATAAAGAATTTTATGCATATTGCATACTTTTTATGTAACTTATTGTAGAAAAAAATTAGTTTTGAGTTCAATGAAAAGTTCAAGGCTACATGGAAAATCTGAAATGACTTTTGACAACTACACCAATAATCTAGCCACCTTATTAGAACTTACCATTTGAGCTAATGTATGACACAAGTGACTATACAGTAGAAGCAATTTTGGGGCAGCATGCAAGAAAAAAATCCATTATGTGATTTATTATTATTCATCTATAACACTAAATAAAGCCTAAAGGAACATCTCCACTATAGAAAAAGAAATATTGGTAGTAGTTTTCGCATTTGAGAAATTTGTCTCATACTTTTTAAGTACTACAATCATAGTATTTTCTGATCATGCAGCATTTAGGTACTTAAAGATAAAGAAATAAGTGAAATCGATGTTAATGAAATGGATCATTTTATTAAGAAAATTTAGCTTAGAAATAAAATACAAGGTCATGATTGAAAAAAAAGTACTAGATCATTTAATTTGCCTACTCTTATCAAATCAAACATGTTACTGAAAGAATAATTTCCTAAAGAACTCTTATCTTTAACAAGATCAAAGCTACCTCGGTAAACTCTCATTGTTAATTTTTTTTGCCTTTAACATGTTTTATGAAAGTTAAAGAACAAAGAAAAAAGGTTACAGCTGATACAAAGTGCTATTTATGAGACAACCCGTACTTATGGAAACATTGCGTTGTTTAAGTATTAAGAGAGTGAGTGCCTAGAAATGAATTTTCTTCTAACCTAACCTTTTTTCATTCTAAAGTATACAATAGGAATTTTAGTGCCAAGTGGATTGTAAGAAAGGTCTTATAATGTATTTTCTTTCGGCCCTTTTTTTTCAAGATGCACAATTATTTTGTAAGTCATTTGGATAATGCCAAGGTATAAGTAACATTAAAAAAATGAATGAAATGGCCTAAAATCCAATATTAATATACGAAAATTTTGATGAATGGAGTATAGACTTTACATTTAGAAATTTATATATTTTGTTGCTACTGATTACATATGAAAATCGGTGGAAGTAAAGGCCACTTGGACTGATGATTCTAAGGTTATTGCAGGTTTCTTGAGAACTTATATTTTTAGTAGGTATAGTGTGCCAAGAGCTTTGATTAATGATCAAAGGACTCATTTATGTAATCAAACGATGAAGGCATTTGTAACACCCCATTACCCTAGAGTACGCACCGGGGCGCCCGAAGGTCATTCCGATACATAACCTAAGATAAGGGAGCGCTACGTGCACTCACTACTGTACTCCACATGGAATCATATCAATTTAAATAATTAAAGCTGTAACTGTAAATCACAAGATTTTTAAAACCAAAATCTTCCTCTTTTCATTACTCAAACTCAACAGTTTTATACATCAAATGT
>JANZXR010361435.1:0-20510 GCA_027575705.1 Erythroxylum echinodendron
AAATTAAGCATTCAAATTCTCAAATTCACACAACAATTACAAAGAAATATTCAAAACATCATAAAAGGCATTTTATCGAACAACTCATAGGCAATATGTATAATCTCAATAATCAATTTCATTTTTCTATTATTTATCAACAATAACACATATAAACAACAAATAAACCAACAATTACACAAAAAAACCGCAAACAATAACAATAATCAAGCAAAATTTCATCACCAAACACCCACGATTAATACTAAAAGCATGCATTTTTTGGAGAAATAATACACCTATTATAGAATTTACCTTAAACAACGCACGATGAGCCAAAAAACGGTCAAAACATAGCCAAAAATGCACGGAATGGTCAGACAGAAGAGTCGACGGACGGGAGCAGAGAAGAAGAAGAAATGGAGGGGGGGGAGACAGTCGGGTTAAAGACGATGGATCACTGACAGAATTGTCATTCCGTCGGTAAATGGTGGTGATTTAATAGAATCACCAACGGAATGTCTGTTTCGTCGGTGATTCTATTAAATCACCGCGTAGTCTTAAACCAAATGACGACGTTTTATTTAATTAACAGCCGACATTTACCGCCGGACCATATATTCCCTCGGTATTTAAATTTTCTAATTATTTCACTGCCTGTTTTTATCGATATATTTTGCGACGGAAACTTCAATTCCGTCGGCAAAGTTATTTAACATATACCAACGGAACAAATTATGTCGGTATATAACAGATCAGAACCACTTTTACCAACTGTACTTATTATGTCGATAAATGTCCGAAGCTACTAAATTACGGGATTCATTCCTGCAATTATTGTCGACGGTTGTGGTTATACCGTCGGTAAAATATAATCAACTTTCCTGATGGACAACATTCCGTCGGTGAATACTGTTCACCAGTCCAAAAATACCGACTAAAGAGTGTACGTCGGTATATATCTGAAGCAATTAAAATGCAGGAAACATTCCCGCAATTTTTGCCGACGCCAAAGGACATGTCGTCACTATATGTCGTCAGAGATTTTGCGTGAAATTCATTCCCTCCAGTATTGTCGACAGTAATATATTTCCATAGCTATATATGAACAGTACAATACATTTACCGACCGTTTGTTATTTTCTATTGGTAAATAGCTACGGTTTTTCGTCTGTCGGGTAATGTCCATCGCTAATTCACGATTTTCTTGTAGTAATAGTAAGGTAGTAAAAATAGTAATTACATTATTAACATTGACGAAGAATTTATTATTAAATTATTAAAAATTAAAAATTGAGCAAAAAAACAAGGGTTACTTAAAAATCCTAAACTTTTTTCAATTTTTTAATTATAACTTAAACTTTAAAAGGTGACAATGAAATACTAGAAATTTCAATTTTTCTCAAATATTCTCCGACGTTAGTGTCTCCGTTAACAAAATTGACGCAGCAAGCCATGTCAGACGTGTTTAATGACACGTAAGAAGTCAGGTGTTATGAATTTATACGTCATAATTTGTAAATTATAATTAATTATTATTTATTAAATTAACAAAATAATATTAAATAAAATTAAACAACAACAAAAATAAATGAATAGTTACAAAAAAAACTAAGGTCCTCTTCTTCCTCTATTTTGTTTCTCTCCAACACTTCACTTAAAAAGTAATTGGCGTTATCGCTACTTTTAACTTTGGTAGTCTATCTCTCCCTCTCAGAGCACCAGTTTTACAGAGTTGTAGCACCCATTGTTTTATTTTTTGGTAGCCATCCACTAGCCCTCCCCATCCCACACAAGTTGGGACTTTCATAGTAATTAATTAATATATTACTTATAGAGTATCTTAGAATAGGGAGACAAAGTAACAATTTGTCATTATTATTACGATGGTTTTGGCACAGCCTATTCGCTATGGTATGTAGAGCGTTGGTGAAAATTTTGGTAGTCATAATAGGTTGAAAACTTTTTAGAGAGAGAAAGTAAATCAGAAAGTGAAAAGAAAATAAAATTTTTTTCAAACTAAATAAAATTGGGACTATGTTTGGAATGAGTGAGTGAAGAAAAAAGGAGACTTTAATTACCATCAAAATCATTCTTAGCAAAATAAAGTTCAATTAACTTAAGGTTTTAGGAGGGTGGGAGAAGAGGGAGAAAGTTAGGTTAAGATTTTTGGATGTTTAAACTTTTTTGGTGATTAACCCTTTAATTAAAAAAAAACTCAAACTTTTGTTAATTTTTTTTATTATAGTTTAAACTTAAAAAGTGGCAACCAAATACTCAAAATTTTACTTTTTTCAATCCCAGTCGACGTTACCTTTTATTCTCCCAATGCTCTCAATCTTTTGTTTTCTGTTTGTTCTTCTAACTTCCTAAGTTACTCTCGCGTTACAACATACTACACCAATAAGTTATTTTTTTTAGTTTGTTCTCCTAATGCCCTTAGCGTGAGAGCATCGCGACTGCGTAATCTAAAAATCGAAGGGTGAGGGTGTCGAGAGAACAAACTAAAAACGATGGGAAAAACTGAAATCAAAGCTTAAGGTTGTTGGGGTTGCGTAATCTGATTTAGGTTATTTTTAAACAACGAAGTTGTTTTAATTATGTGATTAAACAATGACGTTTCATAATCTTCATTTGTTGTGTTAAATTTGGCTGACGTGTATTAATAGTTAAAGTTTCTAAAATACGAGGCAAATCACGTTAGCAAACTTAACGGAAACACTAATATCAGGCTAGAATTGAAAAAATTAAAATTTTGAGCATATTATTGCTAATTTTTGAAGCTTGGGCTATAATTGAAAAAAATTGAAAGTTTGGACATTTTATTGCTACTTTTTAAAGATCGGGTTATAATTGAAAATTTGACAAAAGTTTGAGATTTTTTAAAATTAACCCTAAATTAAATTATGATATAGATTTGGCATTATATATGGCATCCTAAGTTTACCATAACGCTAACATCATGTTATATTTGAGAAAAATTGAAAAAGCAAGTATTTAATGGTAGCTTTTTAAATTTGAAGTTATAATTACTTGCCTTAAATTCTGGGACGCATTTACTTCTATGATCCTCTCGTTAAATGTCCTGGTACACTCCCACAATATTTTAGCAACCTAGTCAGTGGTGCGGCACTAACAAGAACTTGCTTTGGTCAGTTGTACTTTGGTTGGGTTGGTGATAGGATCGGTCAGAAAAAAGCTTATGGATTGACCTTTGTAATCATTTTCTTCTATGCCATTTCATGCGGTGTGCCGTTTGGATCATCTGGAGCTATTATAGGTGTTCTGTGTTTTTTAAGTTTTGGCTACGTTTTGGTCTCGGTGGAATTTAGCCTTTGTGTGCCATGATCACGAGTGAGTATAGTAATAGGAAGAGTCGAGGTGCTTTCTTATTTGGATTGTTTACGATGCAAGGTGTTGGGATCATCGTCTCCGGATTAATCCCAATGGTTCTTTCCAAAATCTTTCCAGATTCTTAGGAAAATGTTCTATGGAGGGTGGCACTAATGATGGGTTCTCTTTCAGCTACGTTAACGTTGTACTATTTAAGGAAGATGCCTAAAACTGCTCATTATGCTGCAATCATCAAACCTGACCATGGAAATGATGAAGCTAGAGCTGATCTTTCTGATATCAGACGTGTTGTTAAGATTGATGTGGATGACGACCAGAATGAAAAACATAAGATTACCAAGTTTAAGGCTGTCAATAGCTATCCAATCTTGTCAAATTCCTTCTTTGAACTCCACGATATCAATTTAGTTGGTACTGTTAAAGAAAAATCATGCAACAGTTTCTAGTACTATTGCTAAACTTTTGTTCTTCTTTTTCTTCTTTCTAAGATCTATGTGGTGTTGGATACTATTAGATATGGCGTTCCATTCACAGAATCTGACATAGAGAAATTGTTGGATATGGGTAATGTTCATAGGAACTCAAATTACACCTTTACAACTTTTAGATATATGTAATCAAAGCTCCATAAGGCATACCTTTATGATTGGTAGTTTTCCCTTTAAGCTCTCCTCTCAATAAGTTTGCCTTCCTCCTCATCATTTGGATGATCAAATTCGAAAAATTAATTTTCCTACCTTCTTCCAAATGCCATATTATTTCCTTATCCAATGAGGTGATATGATTGTTGCTAGCCTTCTTAGGATAGATAACTCTATTTATTGCATAATGCAACAACCGATAATTTAAGGGCAGATCTATTGCTTTATATTGGGATGAATGTTCAATGCAAATTTTTCCTAGCAATTCATCTCCTTTCATTTCATCATAACCATAATTCTCTTTGGCTTCCTCATCCGTATCTCCATCCTCATGTCTTAATACATTTGAATCAGGTAATGATGCTCTAGGCCTAATTCCTTCTTTAGGCAACTTAAACCAAATGCTCAAATTTTCTTCACAAATATAAATGTCTTTCCCTTGAATACTAGACTTCAAATGAACTCCACTATCAACATTGCTTCTAGTCATAACTCGATTAGCCTAGAATTCTCTAACTAAATCCTCATATATATCATCCTTAAAACCCAAAAATTCCTTCAATCCTAAACTCCTTATTTCATGAAACAAATCCTTGAATTCACTATGTTCAAGCTCATCCTAATCAAAACGCATGGAAGGAATCAAAACTTCTGATTTTAATACCTTATAATAAAGACGTTGAGCCTCCATTAAAGTGAATCTAGGTTTAAGAATCTCATTCTCCCTTTCAACTCCACCTCTTGAAGAGGACCCTCTAACTCAGATTTGGTGAGTTTTGGTGACAGTTTCCGGTTGCTTTCCCTTCCTACATGCTTTCTTCGGTGCCATTTGGAAGGATTTGAAAGTTGGTGGAGGAAGATGCGTGGATTGGCATTTTTTAGGGTTTTTGATGAAGATGAAGAGAGTTTTATGGGTTTTAGTGTTTTGGATGAAGAATGATGATGGGTAGGTGTTGATTTGGAGATTTTTGAAGAGAATAGTCGACTAGAATGAGAGAATTTGGAGTTTGAATGTGTTGTGTTTTCGGAGATTTGTGAAAAATTAGGTGATTTTATATGCAGGGGATATCCGATAGTCGACTGGTAAGGGTATTAGTCGATTGGTTTTGAAAAAAATAAAAATAAAAATAGTAGCTAGGAGACAAATTTGGTCTGAGGGTTAGTCGACTGGAAGGGCCATTAGTTGACTTAAATAAATACAAATTTTGGGAACCATCATATATGAGAATTTTAGTCAACTGGAATGAAATGAATAGTCAACTATTTGAGGATAAAAATCTATGTAATATCAGATCAACAACGATTAGTCGACTTAACACTATAATAGTCGACTAAAGAGCCTAAAAAATACTTAACAATTTTTTCTCTCGATGCATTAGTCAATGTACAAATCAAAGATACTTGACCATTACCTCAACATCAGTCGACTTAGACTCCAATTAGTCGACTGAAAATCTCCAAAATTAAGACAAATCATTTGTAAGGTATAGCTTGAGCCGAAAGTCAAGTTGATTGGAAGAGTTCATACTAAACTAAAAAGTGTGTAGTAAAGAGCTTTGACAAAATCCTAAGTGGAAGCTTAGGTAGAAGATGTAGGTCTTAGCATCAAACCTCTATATATATTATGTTAACCTCTCTTCTCTACTCTTTTATATTTCGATTTGTTTTTGTTTTGCCTTATGTGTTTTAATTTTCTGTTTTGTAGCACTTTGAGAAAAGAGCAAGAAAAAATTAAAAGATCTATTCAACTCCCATTCTAGATCGTTTTCAATTGGTATCAGAGCAAGGCTACCTATAAAAATCCGGGGATGGTGCTAAACTTGACACACAACAACATAGCGGAAGAAGGTAACATAAATAATCGCCCTCCTCTTTTTAATGGTATTAACTACTCTTCTTGGAAAAATCCTATGAAGTATCACATCATGAGTGAGGGAGTGGAATATTGGAAGATCATAATCTTCGGTCCATAGATTCCTTTGAATGAAAATGGCGAGTTGAAGACAGAGTTGGAATATGATGACAATGATTGGAAGAAAGCCTTCATCAACACAAAAGCCATGAAGTTGATATATTGTTTCTCACCTTTAAGGAGAGAAATCGAGTGCTCATGCACTAGAACTCAAGAAATGTGAGAGAGATTACGCATTACTCATGAAGGAACTAACCAAGTTCGAGAAACAAAGATCAACATGCTTCTCCATGACTATGAAATGTTTGTCATGAAAGAAGGTGAGTCTATTTCCACTATGCTTGATCGTTTTGCAGAAATTATCAATAGATTAGGCAACCTTAGAAAGCACATGACGGATAGCGAGAAGGTGAAAAAAATTCTTCGTTCATTGCCAAAAGAATGGGACTCACAAGTGACATCCATTACGGAGTCCAAAGACCTCGACAAATTAGAATTCAATGCTTTGGTGGGATCACTCACAAATTATGAGATCATTCTCAAATCAAGAGGAGGAAGAGGTAAGTCACAAAAGTAAATTGATTTAAAAGCTAATATTTCTTCTCTTGATGAAATTGATGAAGAGTTAGATGAAGAAGAAGATGAAGAAGAAATATCACTTTATGCTAGAAATTTGAGAATGTTCAAAGGTCTACTCAAAAATAGGAAAAAGGAATTACGTGGTGGTAGAAATGAAGAAAGAAAGAAGATCATCATGGAAAGAAGGACCAAAATCTATGAAGAAAAGAAGAGCAATGAAGAGTGCTGAAAATGTGGAAAAAAAAAAGGAAATCATTTTAGGGAGTGCAAAAGCTCATCCTCTTCCTAAAAATTTTAGAAAAATGACAAGTATGACAAAAGAAAGAAGAAAGCTAGTCTTGTAGCTATTTGGAGTGAAGATGAGGAAGATAACCTAAGCAATAATGAGAGCAACTTGGCTCTTATGGCAAATAGTTCCTTGTCAAGTGATGATGAGGATGAGGTAATGATCATTCACCAAGATCTTAAAGATTCATTTACTGCATTACAAATTGATTTTGAAGAATCTATTAAAATCAACAAGAAATTGAGAAAGAAGTTAAGAGATCTTGAAACTGAAAATTATGATTTGCATGAAACAATTGATGACTTAGAATGCATTAAGAAAGATCACTCTACATGCAATGTTGAAAAAGAAAACTTGACTTGTGAACTTGATAGACTTAGAAGAGAGTTTTCTTATGTGGTTGGGAAGTTTGCTAATGGAAATGATAAATTTGAAAAGATGTTGTCTTTACAAAGATATTCCATATCTAAACATGGTTTAGGGTATGACCCCTTTGATAGAGATTGTTCTTTGATTTCTAAATTTACTAAAGATGGAGAAGTTGCTAAATGTGCTAAATGCTTAAGAGATGGTCATATGGAAATTGCATGCAAAAATAATAGGAGATGTATTAATGTGAAGAAAGTTTGGGTGGTAAAAGGAACTAAACTTCCTAATATGGTTTATATGACTAACCAAAATAGACCCAAAATAGCTTGGGTACCAATAAGAAGAAAGAATGTCGCTTTTATAGATACAAGCTAGGAATGAAAATCCACCAAGCATATGGTACATTGATAGTGGATGTTCAAGGCATATGAGTGGAGACAAGAGCTTGTTTGTAGAAATCAAACCAAAGAAGCAAGGATTTGTCACATTTGGAGACAACAACAAAGGTAAAGTTATTAGTGTTGGTAAAGTGGGTAAGGAACCATTGCCTACTCTACTTGTTGATGGTTTGAAACATAAGTTGATAAGTGTTTCTCAATTATGTGATATGGATTTTAATGTGAAATTTGAATCTTCTCATTGCATCGTTAAGAAAGATGGAAATGTTGCTTTCATTTCCTTGAGACATGGAAATACTTATGTTGTTAATTTACATGATGACAGTTCATTTAATGAAAAGTATTTGGTAACATTATAAGAAAATGCATTTTTATGGCATAAAAAGTTAGGACATGCACCATTGTCTTTAATTTCTAAACTTTCTAAAAATGACATTATAAAAGGTTTGCCTAAGATAAAATTTGTTAAAGACCACTTGTGTGAATCTTGCTTGAAAGGGAAACATGTTAAAGAATCATTCAAACCAAAGAAAGAAATATGCACATCTAGAATACTTGAACTTGTTCATATGGTTTTAATTGGATCATCTAGGCATGCTAGTTTAAATGGTAAACTATATTTTCTTGTTATTGTTGATAACTTTTCTAGGTTCAATTGGGTGAGATTTCTTGTAAATAAAATTGATGCTTTTAAAGAGTTTGCTAAGTAGTGTAGGTTGGTTCAAAATGAAAAGGACTTGACAATAGTTGTAATAAGAACCAATCATGGAAGTGAGTTTGATTGTGAGCTATTCGAAAGACTTTGTGACAAATATAGAGTAGAGCACAACTTCTCATCTTGTGACAAATATGGAGTGGAGCACAACTTCTCATCACCAAGAACTCCACAACAAAATGGTGTAGTAGAAAGAAAAAATCATTTACTTGAAGAAATGAGTAGAACAATATTGAATGAATATAATCTACCTAAATCATTTTGGGCGGAGGCAATCAATACCGCATGTTATGTCATCAATAGAGTGCATCTAAGAAGACACAAGAATAAGAAACCATACAAGTTATGGAAAGGTAAGAAACCAAATAAATCATATTTTCATCCTTTTCGTTGTAAAGTGTTTATTCATAATAATGGAAAGAACAACTTAGGAAATTTTGATTCAAAATCTGATATAGGTGTGTTTATAGGTTATTCATTAATTAGTAAAGCATTTAGAGTTTATAATAATAGAACTAAGTGTGTTCAAGAAAATATTCATGTTAAATTCGATGATATGATTTCACTCCCCAGAAAGGTTTGTTTTGATGATGATGCAGGAAATTTAGGCAATGGAGTTGAAGAAATTGATTCCAATATTGAAAAGGCAAAGTTGGATGAAGAAGATCATGTACCTAGCACTGAAACATGGGCAAAATCAAAGAATCAAGCAAGTAATTGGAAGCTTGGATGATGGTTTAAGAACAAGGAGGAAAATATATGAACACTTGAGCAATTCAGCCTTTATCTCATTGGTGGAACCCAAAAACATAAAAGAGGCTCTTGAAGATGAACATTGGTTGATGGCAATGCAAGAAGAGCTTAACCAATTTAAGAGGAATAATGTATGGGATTTGGTAGCTCTACCAAAGGACAAAACCATTATTGGAGTTAAGTGGGTAAATAGGATAAAATTGGATGAAAATGGTGATGCTATCAAGAACAAATCTAGATTAGTAGCTCAAGGATTCTATCAAGAAGGTCTTGATTATAATGAAACGTATGCACCGATGGCTCAATTGGAGGCAATCAGATTACTATGTGCTTTTGCTTCTCATAAGAAGATCAAGCTTAATCGAATGGACGTCAAAAGTGTATTTCTTAATGGCTACATTTAAAAGGAAGTTTATGTCAAACAACCTCCTGGTTTTGAAGATCATGACATCCAGATTATTTTTAAAAGCTTAAGAAGGCACTATATGGATTAAAGCAAGCACCTAGGGCATGGTATGAAAGGTTAAGTACTTTTCTAATCTAAAATGGATACATTCGTGGTAAAGTTGATAATACCTTATTTATAAAGCGTATTGATTATGATATGCTAGTTTGCCAAGTATATGTTTATGATATTGTATTTGGTGCTACTAATGAATCTTTGAGCAAAGAATTTAGTAATTTGATGCAAAGTGAATTTGAAATGAGCATGATAGGAGAACTCAAGTTCTTTCTTGGGTTACAAATCAAGCAATTCAAAGATGGCGTCTTCATTCACCAATCCAAGTATACAAAGGAACTTTTAAAGAAGTTCAACTTAGAAGGATGTAAAGATGCAAAAATACCTATGGCAACAAATTTGGTTTTGGAAAAATTTGAGCATGAAGAAGATGTTGATCAAAAGCTTTATAGAGATATGATCGGCTCTTTTTTTATATTTAACTACATCTAGACCAGATATTATGTTTGCTGCTTGTTTTTGTGCCAGATTTCAATCTTGTCCTAAGATTTCTCATTTAAGTGCTTGCAAAAGAATTTTTAGATATCTTAGCAAAACAATTAATCAAGGATTATGGTATCCTAGTTGTGAGTTTTTTGATTTGTATGCTTATAGTGATGCTGATTATGGTGGTTGTAGGATAGATAGAAAAAGCACTAGTGGTTTATGTCATTTCTTAGGTTTTTCTTTGATTTCACGGGCTATTAAAAAACAAGTAAATGTGGCTATTTCTACTGTTGAGTCTGATTATGTAACAGCAGGAAGTGCATGTGCACAAGTTATTTGGCTTAAGCATCAGTTACTTGATTATAGTATTATTGTTAAAAATGTTCCAATTTATTGTGATAATACAAGTGCAATTTGCTTAAGTAAAAATCCAATTTTACATAGTAGAACAAAATATATTGATATTAGGCATCCTTTCATATGTGATCATTGTTTGAAAGGTGATATTTGTTTGAAACACGTTTCTATAAGTGATCAATTGGTAGATATTCTTACTAAACCACTTAAAGAAGATGTGTTTGTAAATATAAAATTAAAACTTGGTATGTGTGATTTGAATTCAATTGGATGATTGCATACTTGGTATGAATATGAAATTGTTTGCATACACTTCCACAGGTATGAATATGAAATTGTTTGCATACATTTCCACAGCAAAATGGTCAAATTATTTGGTGAATATGCAATTCCATCGGAGAAAATATCAACATTGATCTATACTTGGATTTATAAAATGATTGGTCTGAATTTTTGGATTTCTAGTCGACTAATTGGAGTCTAAGTCGACTGATGTTAAGGTAATGGTTGAGTATTTTTCATTTGAACATTGACTAATGCATCTGGACGAAATTTGGCTAAGTGTTTTTGTGGCTCTCTAGTCAACTATTATAGTGTTAAGTTGACTAATCGTTGTTGATCTGATATTACATAGATTTTTATCCTTGAATAGTCGACTATTCATTTCATTCCAGTCGACTAAAATTCTAATACCTGATGATTCCAAAATCTGTATTTATTTAAGTCGACTAATACCGCTTCCAGTCGACTAACCCACAGACCAAATTTGTCCCTAGACTACTGTTTTATTTTTTTCACTTAGGCCAACAACTCATCATTACTCATTCATGTTTTATCATTTACTATTTATTCTGGATATTTTTTTCAAGTTTAAAACAATGTTTGTTTGCTTTGACTATATTTGTGAATGTTATGTGTTCTATATACTTTTGATTATGACAAAAAGGGGGAGAAATTTGAGAACAATAGGAAGGTATGAATAAAATGTTGAATGTTAAAATTTGAGATATAAAATTGTTGAATGTTGATTCATGTTGATTCATTGATTGAGTGGGAGACAAACTAACCAAAAAGACAAGGCATAAAAACCTTGATAAACTTTTTCTTTGTTTTCAATTTCTTAAACAATTTCCATATGTTTTGTCATTATTAAAAACGGGGAGATTGTTGGACCAATAGAGGTTGACAAATTTAATCCTTCTATGTTTTGATAATAATAAAACTTTAAAAAATGGTTAAGAAATAATTTCAGGTTAATTGGATTAAAAGAAAGTTAATAAAAATGGAACACCAGTCGACTGAAGCTTGCACAAGTCAATTATCATGCTGATGAAGAATTACACTAATCGACTAATGACGATCAGAATTGCACTAGTCGACTAATGAGAATCAAAGAAATAAAAACGTGGATTTCATGTGAAGAATTTGTATGAAGATTTTGATACGGTCAAAGATTGGAGAATCAATCAGATTTGTTAGTTGGAGGACTTGACAAGTCGACTATCATTTTATAAGTCGACTATTCGAAGTACAGAGCTGAAGATTCATATAAAAAGGTTATGCTGGTCGACTATCACTTGGAAGACAAGTTGACTATGATGTATTAGTCGACTATTACATACCGACTAGTCGACTATCAGTTACAGCTGAACATATTTTGAATTTGTCAAACAAAGTCAAATGAGAGCAAATCTTTCTACAACGGCTAGGAGCGTTCTACAATGGTAGGAGCGTCCATGAATGTCTTGAAGTCTATAAATAGAGGTCTTCACTTAAGAGGATTGATGACACAAGTTCTAAAAGAAGTATACTTGCCATAGTGAAAAATTACACTCTCATTGCTCTCATATTGCTTACATAGTATACATTGATTCTCATCAGTTGTATTTAGCTTTATCACTTCATTACTATCATGTTATTATCGTGAGTTGAGTGATCAGAGAAGAATCACTTGGGAGGTAGGATTTGTACCGAGAAAACAAATCATTTGTAAAGTGTAGCTTGAGCCGGAAGTCAAATTGATTGGAAAAGTTCACACTAAATTAAAAAGTGTGCAGTAAATGGTTTTGATAAAAAACTAAGTGGGAGCTTAAGTAGAGGACGTAGGTCTTTGCACCGAATCTCTATAAATATTGTGTTTTCATCTCTTCTCTACTATTTTATATTTCGATTTATTTTTGTTTGCCTTGTGTGTTTTAATTCTCTGTCTTGTAGCACTTCGCAAAAAATTTAAAAGATCTATTTAACCCCCCTTCTAGATCGTTTTCAGTTTCATAATCAACGAAGAAAGGAAACGTTCCTTAATGTGGACATTGTGAAAAGTTTGGTCATGAAGAGAAACATTGCTGACATAAAGGGAAGTTTCGATGTTTTAGGTGTAAACGATTTGGACATTTAAAAAAGGATTGCAAGTTTAACAATGAAGAACAAGCAAATACAATGCAAGTAATTGAATAAGACAACATATTCTAGTTGGTGAAAAGACCACTAAGACGCATCATAGAGAGAAGTGCTCTATGGAGATAAGTGATGAGAGAAGTGCTCATGTTGAAGAATAGAGAGAAATGCTTTATTGAGAAGATTAGAGAGAAGTGCTCCAAAGAAAAGAATTGTGAAGAGATGCATTCCATGGTCTTGAAAAATTTTTTACAATTTTGAGTTAAGGGAAAATTTTGAGATTTAATTCAAAATTATAAAGCTGTCAAAATTCCTTTTAAATAGTTCTTTAGTTTGTTTTTAATTTTATCTTATAATCCAGATTTATTGGTTGATATCTCTATTTATCAGTTGTTGAGTTTTTTGTATTTTGCCTATACAAGGCAACCAAGTTCATTATTAAATAGATATAATAAAACAACTCCAGTGTTACTTATTCTTTTATCTTATACATATTCTTCTATTTAAAAAAAAAACTTCTACAAAATGAAGGTTCAAATGTCAAACAAGGACTTCTGCTTCACTAACCATAGACCTTTCATCATTTGCATTACATAATTTCACCTATATATACATGTTTGGCTTTCTTGAAGTACCCAAACCATTTAGTTTTTTCTTGAACAGTAAACTACTATCAAAGCACTTTTCTTTTGAACCTTCCAGCACTTTTAAGATGGTTATTCGTTTGCCTGGTGTTCTTGCTCAAATGTAATATCCTCATGAACTATGTCTCAAACAGGCCCCAACCAGATGATTCTTAGCCACAAACCACAAACCCTACATGATATACATTACATAATTTCACCTATGTATAAATGTTTGACTCACAAACAAGTCACTCCAATTCCTTAAGTTGTCAAACATTTAGTTTTTTTCTTGAGTAGTAAACTACTATCAAAGCATTTTTCTTTTGAACCTTCCAACACTTATAACATGGCTATTCGTTTGCCTGGTATTCTTGCTAAATAAGGTCTCCGATGATCCTTATCTAGAAACAAAACAAACCTGCTTCAAGATGTTTAAATACACCTAAAAATTTCTGGAGTGTTGGTGTTCGAGAAGGTAAAATGAAGAGATTAGGGGTTCCAATTGCATATTTGAACCAACTTGCATTCCAAGATTTGCTCGGAAGAGCTGAAGAAGAGTTCATCTTCGATTATCCAACAGTCAATTTGACAATTCTCTGCAGTGAAGATTGTTTCATTGCTGTCACTGCTAGCTTGAGTAGATCATAAGAGATTGAAACTAACTTCACAGGGAAACTGTTAATTCAATGCATATACTGTGAAATGAATACTAACCCCACAAGGAAACTGTTAATTCAATGTATATACTGTGAAATAAATACAAGAGTTCCTTCACTTCAATTTTGTTTGGTATATTCTCAGAGTAGTTGCAGTTTTTCAAAAAATGTGCTCAGGAAAATAAAAATCTTATTTTTAACGTACAAAATTAAAGGCACTAGGTTTGATATGACAAAAAAACCCATTTCACATTTAATGAATGTGTCTTTTACTATACTGATCCACGAGCCAAGCATACCTGACCTGACCACCAGAAGAAACTAAAATTTTTCATTTTTTACTCTCCCAAAAAGCGCTCCTGCTCAACTTGAATGACGTATTCCTGTAAAACAATGTCGGAGGTAGTTCCGACTTAAGCACTCCTATGCTCAATTTAGTTTCTTAAGCAAATTGATGAAAAGGCGGTTACTATAAGTCTCCCATAAATACCAGAGGCGGTGAACATGGAAGGTTGATCAATGAATGGACGATTGATGTAAGTCATGAGAACATGTGTTTGTATTGGGGAAGACGTTAAAAATCCTTAATGAAAAAGAAATGGAAACCGTCTCAGAATCAAGGCAGATGATAAAGCCTCTGCCAACTACATTATAAGGTTGACAACATCATCTGATGAGGTAAGCACGTATCTTGCTGTTGATTGCTTCCTTGATACAGCACAGGAGAAATAGTTTTCACTTCTGAGATCAAGTACAGAAGAACTCATGAAATGACATTCTGTCATGTGCTACAAGCCTCCATGCAGAGCTCCTGAAATTGCCGCTTTCCAGAGTTGACAAGGATTGTTGTTTCTTCAGATGAGCCCTGGACTGGCTTCTGTTGCCCAGATACTTGGGCCTAGATGTGCTCACAGGATCTGGTGACGTCGATCTTGTCAAGGGTGGTGATCCATTTGGAAGCTCAGGCTCAAAAAATTGGTACAATCTTCACCCTGTATTAATTTATTCTTGGTTTACGTAAGATAATAATTGTGATATAATGTTCTTACATTCTTGAGCCAAGAACACCCATACCTTAGCTAGAAAATGACCAATGCAAAGGACGTGACCGATGGGTGCCTTCATGCCCTTGTTATGAACTACTAAAATACGATCAATTGCAGCACCCTGTAAGAGAACTTGAGGATGTGAAATGGATAAAAAGGAACATATCTTTTTACAAAGTAAGCATATGAGATACCCTTATACCTTTGTGAGACCAACTGCCTGAACCTCGACAAATTAACCACCTTGGACCACATCAACTGCTGCATTTGAAATTGGTCCTGTCCAGAGATGTTGCAAGATATCCCTGGCCTGAATACGTCCAAACTCAACATCTGAAAAATGTGATGGTAAATGGATAAAAGGTAAACCAAATGCATGTGAGTTATGTGTCAGAGCATTCACTTCTTACTACTTAAGCATGGATGGTGTAACAGGCGAACTACCTGCATAGTTGTAACTCCACACAAGTGAAGTCTCACGAAGCTCGACATGTGATCGAGGTGTTCTTTCAGTAAAATACTTGAACACATGCTGACAACATGATAAACATCAGAATATTTGTGCTCCGGATGAACTGGAGACGAAAAATAGTATTTTCTGTATAGTATACAAACCTTTACACTATCAACCCAATCCATATTCAAATTCTCTGGCATAGTTGTCATCCACTCTATAGTTGTAAAACGGAAAAACATCCCATTTTCTGCTGCCAACCATATTTTGTATCCTCCAAAGTTCTGTATAGGAAGTCATTATCTAAAAGGTCCAAAACCATAGTATAAAAGGACCAATAAATTAAATCGAATGATTAAGGGATGAAAGTACATTGTCTAGAACAACTTCACTTCCGCTGATGACAACAACTGTAATCTTTTCATCATCACACAACTTCATCAATAGTTCCCTCAAGTCTGGGTGTAATTTAGGTTCCATTGCCTTAATTTGACCGCCTCTTCTACCCAGTTTGTCCACTGGTTCAGTCAGAGTTGCATTGAGTCCCCGCAATAAAGACAATAATGTTAAGTACAGGAGTGTCAGCAAAAGCGATTTTCAGTACTTCATAGACATCCTCTCAAATTATTTATCACAAACTTAGTCTTTCGTGCATGTTTCAGCTGCAGACAGCCAAAACTGGATGCTTTGGATCAGATCAAAAGAAGCACAGGGATATAAATATCATAAAGCTTCATATAGTTCACGTTCTGAGATAAATGGATTCACATTTTACCTTGAATTGATAGGATAGAGAACATACATGGTTAAATTAAAGAATAGCGGCAATTCATATTTGTCATTAAAAGAGATAGATATAATACCAGTATCACCAAACGGTTATTTGCTTGCTTAAAGCGTTCAACTGCCACTTTGATTGAAAGTAAGGGCAAAACTTGTGTTGTTCTTAGTTGGGCTTCAACAAAAGTATCATTGAGTTCACTGCATAAGAGCGAATTTCACAGATATATATCATTGGTTTATCCACAATACAAGACAGAAAAGTCTATGATCTTTGATGGAGAATCTCTACATGATAAATCAAATGTGCAGCAACTTAAAAAGTCCTGTAATAGCATGAGAATGACATTTCCATTTGATATTTGTCAGTGGCCTGTGGAGTTTCGGAGTACTTTAGTAAGATGTGAGCTAAAAGAAACAATAAATTATGGGGCGTCCATTGCATTTGTTTCCTTCTTTTTCAAAGCAACAAAAGGTTTAAACTCTAAGTAACTAAAAGGTTGCAGAAGCACAATATGGTGATCAACTTACAAAGGTTGCTGTGTGAGTTGTAACATGCATGAAGTTATGATGGTGTCTTTTCTCTCTTTCATCTGCTGCCATATTGAATGCACAACCAATTGAAGCAGCAACTTCTTGGATATTCCATGGACTTACCAAGATAGTCCCCGCACCAAGAGATTGTGCTGCACCTGCAAACTAGAAGGAGAAAGAAAGTTACAGCACAAATTCTTCTTCGATTTCATTTTTCTGGATATTCCCTATTTTATATACATTTCTTTTATTTTACCATCTATCCCAGGGGACGGGTAAGTCTCTTCTCTTCAAATTATACATTTTAAATACCAGAGTGTGTACTCAAACCCGAACTCTATAACTTCTAAACTACATGTTCAACAAGATCCTTGAACAATGCAGCAAGAAGCTAAATTTCACTTTCTTACGGTAGAAATACCAGCAGCAGATATTTAATCTTCTCTGCCCTTATAACTGATTACATTAGTACTTCAAAACATAAACTTGATAGGGATCATGTCTGGCAGTGCTTATAGTGAGACAGTTTCCAGAACTCTGAATATGGGCTCCAAATCATCTAAAATTTCAATATTTCACTGGAATTCTAAAAGTTGAAATCATAAACCACCAGCTTGGGAGAGTACTAGCCATCACTTCTCTTAATATCTTGCAATTGAAGTCTTAGGAATATATTGGGAAGGCGATAACACAATAATCACAGTGATTCACTTTGAGGTTTGCATAACAATGTCCAACAAGTATTGTGCTCTCGTATGTCTTGCAAAGCATGGACAACATTAGTAAATAATGACGGGAAGCTTGTCAATTCAACCTTCTTTTTAGGTAATTCAATTGGAGGCTTTCTGTTGAATAAACCTGAGCAGGAAGCAACATAGAAATGCAGAAGAGGCAAGCTTGAGCATTAACAATTCTAGTAGGATGGATAGCTTTGCATCGTTAAAAGACTCAGTTTTCCTGAAAAGCAATTTATATTCAGAGTAGCTAAATAATTACCTCACTTAGGATAAGGACACCTTTCTTTGAAGCTTGGCAAGCAACAAACTCATAACTGACAAGGTTCATTCCCCCTTAAAGACGTTACAAGTGCGACATCTACACAAAGAACTATAACGTTGAGAAAATACTAGAATAGAACACAAAATCATAGGCTTCTAGCCCCATGTAAATAGACTCTTCAAAAGACATCAGATTGAAGGCTAGCATAACGGAGTGGATTTAGCTTGAAATGTATAAATGCATGCTAAAATAGTTACAATTAGTTGCATGGAGATGCAGATTATTTATGTAAGTATGCTTTATCAAATGATAAGGAGAAAATCCAGAATAGTGGAACTATGACAACAATAACTTCTTCAAAATTAAACGATCGTGCTGCATTGATATCAATAATAGCTACAACATCTTAGCTATAATTGTATTCTAGCCAGTCATCCTGGTTTTTTTTTTTATGTAAGACACATGAATGTCAGTGAAAAACGAAGCACCTTTTCTCTGACCAACAAGTACAAGTATGAATTCCTAATAAGATTATAGCATGTTAAAAGGATCAAAGGCATAACCAATCCTAGAAGATGTCAATGTGCATTCTATATTTGACAAAACTATTCATTCTATTTCCTCTTAAAATTATGGGGCTTCAACATCTATATGCGTTTAAGTGGGCAAATAATTTTTCCAAAAACTGATACAAAAGTGGGTAAGATACTCTTGAGGAAAAGAAAACTGTAAAAGACCTGTGAGTTGTTCACATAAACACTGACCTGTGACAACACATAATGCACATAAAGCATGAAAGTCGAGAGATCGATCCTGAAAAGACAAGAAAAAGATTTAAGGATAATTCACTTAGCGAGTCAATAAAATTTCCTGTTTGTTAGACATATGAGAGATTATGTAAACAAAAGTTAACCAAAACTAGAAAGAAATTGGCTATGAACTTGTTGCACATTTAGCCTAATTTCTACTTTTCTGCCTCAAGTGGGCTGAGGAAGGGGGAAAATTAACTCTACTAAGAGAGGAAAGAAGCTGCTTATGTATGAGCATGTTAGAATTGGTCCACAAAGAAACTGTCAATACAACAATGGAGAATCCTTTGGAAAAAGATATTATTAAAAAGCTTTAAAATTGGGTACAAAAAATAAGGATAGTACATGAATGTAAAGGTGAACACTTCTGTTGACACCATGAAGATCAGTGGAAAATACAAGTCAATTGACACCATGAAGATCAGTGGAAAGTTACTCTGCTTTAGTTCCTTTCATCATACAATTCTAGTGGCAGATGCGTTACAAGGTTATGACAAACCAGATGATGTATTGGGACTGCAGTAAGAGTTCCAAATCTTCCATTAATGTGCCCCACAATCTCATGAACCTGACTTGTAAGCCTTTGATCTGTCCTCCAGAAAGAATTTTAAAGTTTAGATTGAGAAATTGGTATAATTACATATTATACTTGGCTAATTTAGGCTTAAATCATGAGCACAATACATAGTGGAAGGCAATTGATACAAGAACATATCAGTGATTGAAAATGCATTCACCCACCCCCAAACCACCTTGATAAACTAATAATAATCGTTATACACAAAAACAAGGCCAAGTTTTAGGCATATGAATTAAAAATTATACAGTAGGCGATGTCCAGCAAAGAATTAGGAAGGAACATTAAAGAAATGACCAAAACAAAACCAGGACATTGTGCATTCTATCCCTTCATCAGGTCTTAATTTACTAGAATCAGGAGCCTATTAAAGTTCTCTAAATAGTGATTATATTCCAACCTTATATAATAATACTCAAAAAGTTATTTCAAATGGAACATACATTCAGGCACATCTGTCTGATGAGGACAGCTTAGCGGTTGGGTGTTTAGGATATTTCGATGGGTTAATAATAGGAATTGAAGGGTAGCTTTCTAGGAATCACACCTAGAAGAAAAATAACCTAAGTTTCACACCTAAGATTCTTAGGAGTCACACCTAAGAAAAGATTGTTTCACACAATCAAAGTAGCATAAAAGCTTGAAAATTTATTAAGCAAATCTGTTCTGAAAATAAAGCATAACATGAGCTTTATATAGAGCTACTTGTTATCCTAATATGAAAAGGATTCTAATCCTAATTAAGAAAGTATAACTATCTAGGAAAAACATAACTAATCCTATTTAGATTAGGAAAATCAAATAAATCTAGAACTAGAACTACTAAAACAGAAATATATTTATTTCAGAAATTCCAGCAATTCTGGAATTTACTAAAATACTCCTGAATATGCTATTTTGCATTCTGCATCACTGTCCTTGTTGGGACAGCAATTTGCAGCAACACTACTTTATCACTTTTCCTCAAGAAACTCTTCAAATGCAAAAATCTTTTGGGGAATTCCTTTGATCATGTCAAGGCGATCAACACCAGGCATTACCTGTCAGAGTAATTGAACAGTAACAACTGGCATAAGAGGATTAAATCAAACATATTTCATTTTGGTATTTAGGAAGACCACAAAAATAAAAGGTTCAACGAGACAATGAAGTCACTATGAGACTGCAAATCATTCAACCATATTTGTATGCTCCAAAACAAATGACATTGCTCGGGCATGGCCAAATGGTATAGGAAACATACTGAAAGTGGAAACATATGATAGCTAACAGAAACACTAATAGATTGGAGAAACTTGCTCAATGTTCTATTCAACGAAAGCAGAAATATATACAGGTTTCTG
>JANZXR010361464.1:0-20506 GCA_027575705.1 Erythroxylum echinodendron
AACTAAGATCTATGCAGATCTAAAGAAAACACCATTCTTTTATTCTTCTTCTTTCTTTCTTTCTTCTTCACCTTCATTATATAAAACCTAATTTCTCCATTTCCTTCTTCATTTTTCTTCACATAAAACCTACTTTTTCTACTTCTTTAATCTATCAAATCAATAAAAACACAGTAAACCAAAATTTATTAATCTCAAGGACTAAAAATCCGAAGGTAACTTTATCCATAAATCAACACCCGAGAATAGTTAATTTCAATAATCATCCTAATGTCATACATCCATAAAATTGAAATAAAAATAGAAATAATGTCAAAACAAATTTATGCGGGAAACCACATGTTTTGGGAAGTACATCATGTCAAGCTTCATCTATGTGACTCTCTTCCTTCATCTTCGTGACTCTCTTCCTTGTCTCCTTAATCTCTCGATAACTCTCTAGGTTTTTTCAGAATGTGGCTGATGTAGTGCTCTCTTTTTAGGCTCTCCAAAGTTGCTGGTTCTGTCCCTTTATGATGTATTTATACTTTGGATGCCTTAGGTTTAATTCGGGCTCGAAACGGTCCAAAACATCTTACGAAGCTCTAGTTTTTGCTTCAATCTGATGCTGGCCATAATCGTGGCTAGGCCTGCCATGATCGTAGCCAACACATAACCCTCTCTATCACGATCGTGACCCAAAGTGCACGATCGTGGCCTGGATCCAAACTCTCTATCATGATAGTGCCCAAAGTGCATGATCGTGTCCTGGTTGCCCTGGCTCGTCCCTCTCTGTAATGATCGTGGCCTATTGTGCCATGATTGTGGGCTATGTTTTTAGCCCAAAACTCTTCGCAACTTCTCCGTTCTTTGCCGTTTATCCTGAAACACTAACAAACACATCAAGGTACCTAAAAAATATAACAATTAAGCTCAAAGACTCATACTAACCTATAAAAACACTTAACCATATAAACTAACACAATTAAACCATAAATACACACTAAACAGTCAATGTTAAGTCATCAATTTGTACTTATTTTGTACTTAAATCTCTTTAATGTGTTGAAATTATTATTCAAAATTAATAAAATTGTCTTATAATTGTTTGTAGATGATTTTCAACACCTTAGAGACGAAATTGAATCAAAAAATATGAAAAAGAAGCGAAGAAAATCTGAAATTCCAAATCTGGCAACAAAGTAGTCACTAGATGTGGCCACGTGCAAGGATGGGAAAGATTTTGTAGATTTTGTGTCAAAGTTTAAATTCAGAAATTTCACAATCTTTAAATATTAGACTTCTACCTTATCAAGGAGATCTACAACTTGAAGTGGGACAATGATTATCTGTAAAAGATTACAAGAAGGGAAGGAAAGAGAGAGAAAAAGGCATTAAAAGAACAAAAACGTGAGCAATTAGAAGTGTTACTATTCACGGCACTGTTCAAGGAGACCTAGGAGGAGTCTTTTATTCTTCAATTGTTTTCTTCTGACTTTGGATGGACAGGGGAGAGACATAAGAGACTTAATTTTTTGTATTGTTTTACTGGGGGATTTCGGCAATCACCTTAGGATTAGTTCATCTTTTCTGCAGTCTTTTTCTTTTGTTCTTATATCAGTTACAATCCAACTTAGATAGTCTACATTTCTGCACTATTTCTTCTTTCTTATCATGTACTATTCGTGCAGCCATTGTTTCTGTATTTGCTGCAGTGATTGCTTCACAGTTACTATTCACGCAACCACTTTAAGAGTAGTTTTTGACGTTTTGTTCAGTCTTTCTTCTTTTTTTTCAGCAGCCATAGTTAGTTTTATTTTCTGCAATATTTTTTTATATTTTCGAGTTTTCTGGAGAGACCTGGGATGGAGACAATATATTTTGTTATTTCTTTTATGTTCAATTTCATTATGAGTAGCTAAATCTTTTTCTTGGTTTACGGAATCCTAGATATTGAACTCTGAATGTTGTGAGACTTTTGTTATTTGTTTCAATTGATTTATCGGTCAAGTATTAATTATTTTTCTGGGTTATTATTTGATTGTTTGATTTTACGGCTAGGTGCACAACTAGTTTGTGATTTTATTCAACCAATTGCTAGATTAACAGATTGACGTTCAATTCTTTTAATCAAAAGTAACGACTAGAATTTTTATCTACTACGATAGGGACATGATTCTAGGAAAAATAATTGTCTAGGCTAAATATACATCGTATGTATGTTGTCTAGTTCGTAGATTTTCTTGATTCGTAAAGCTATTAATTAATTAAATCTGAGATCGTATCTAGATTATTGATTAATAAGGGTTAATTCAAATACATGTTTTGGTTAACTAAACATAAGAGAAAATAGGTAGAGAAATTTACCACGACGAATGCGTAACTGATAAATTGGTTATTTTTAGTGTCGATGATCAACACAAGTTCAATAATAAAAGAGACCGGAAGCTAAGATTCATTCTTATTAACTGTTATATTTTCATTGTTTCGTTATTTGTTATTTTTCAATTTCATTTTCCAATTAAATTCTATTTAAGTCGTACTTTAAATTAAACCCCCCCTATTTCGTTACTTTGTTTTGTTTTGAATTCGTAACTCCTTTATTGTTAAGATTCCTTGTGGGAACGATATCCACCTACCCCTACTGCATTAATTTGTATTAACAAAAGTTGGTTTCTTTTTAATTTGGTTGCAAGCGACAGCAGTACCACTCAAATTCACACTAAATGCCTAACAAATTACACCCGAAAACACAATGCAAATCACAACTGTCAACATCCCACACTTAAACGTTTGCTTATCCTCAAGAAAACAACACAGAAAACACACAACACACAATACACACAATGGAAAAATGATGCAATGGGTTCGACTTCATGAAATAAATTTAATCTTGAACACAATCTAGCAAGTTATATCTTATCATTAACAAGCAAAATCTATGTCTAAAGGCTTTGAACTAAATATACAAATTTATCGAGATCTATGTGTCAATTTATTTACCTTTTTAAATTATACACACACATTAATAACTTTTTGGTCTTTTAGACTCTGTAACTATTCCTAAGTACATTTTCATGAAAATTCAAGCTTATTACAAGTCTAATAGGTCTTTATTACAAACACATTTTTTTAAAACACAGACTTAGTCTTTTACTCGGAGGCAAACATTGGTGATGAATGTCGATCCAATTACTCTAAGTCCTTTTATTAGATAGCTTGGTTGAAACGTCATTATAGCCTTTTGACGCGAAAGCACACATTTGTGATGCATGTCAATCTAGTTACTCAGTTATTATCATGTTTTCAATTAACTACTAGCTCTATTCATAACCTGAAGGTCAACAAAATAGTGATTTATTAACAAAATATTCACTTTTTTAACGTACCTTGTTGTTTTTAGCTATTTATTTTCATGAAAAATACTAGTTAAGCTACTTAAGTTAAAGGGCCTCAAATTATAAATGAATGTGACAATTTAGAGGGTGCTAAATTTACACTAAGTCCTAATTAAGCTGTATATTTATCCAATGAACCCTAATTCACTAATTTTGCAAGCTAATGATCATTTACAACCTACTAGACTAGGTTCAAAATTAAATAAATTTCACTTCATCTAAGTCATTGACACATTCATACAGTTTACAAAATGCAACCTAATATTATCATTCCATATGCAAAATCACATACAAAACAAAACACATAACCCTCCCCACACTTGAACAACACATTTCCATCAATGTGAGAAAGGTACACAAACACACTAAGGGGAAATAAAACACAATATACAAAAAACATAAGAATAAAATACTAACAAAAATAAAAGAAAAGGGTTAGAACATGAAACCGTTTATGGCGATAGAGGTGGTGATGGCGATAGTGTTGAGACTAAATCTGCTTGACATCAAGAGTGTTTCCCTATCTTATAAGTAAGTTAAGAGAGTAAAAGAATTAACAATCTAAACTATTCTAAATCATTCAAAACTTATTTAAGAATTTAAAACAAACCTAGCTACACAAAAATTTAAATTTAACTACAAAATGTGCTAATTTATGGTCATTAGCTTGACCTTCATCCTTTAAAACTCAACCAGGATCAATTATAAGCGGCCCACTTCCACCCGTTTCGTTCAACATCAATTTTGTAGCCTGTAAGTAAGCTACAAATTGAAAAATGATCAGAAGGACAATATTGATAAAGTTAAGAAAATCAATTAATTTTATCAATGTCCTTTACATTAACAAACTGTCAATAAAATAGGTAATAATGAAACTCCCTAAATCTTCCATTGAATCCAACAGTTTGTCTTGTACGAAGGTGAGTTTCTCTTTTTATTCTTTAATCACTTTCATTTCCTCTGTTTCTTTCGCTTCATGAATAGTGACTTTAATCGCTTCTTCAAACTCTATGTCTGTTGTCGTCTGTTCTTTGTCCTCTTATTCTTCAGAAGATTCGAACACAACAACTATCCTAAATGAGCTACTAACCTTAGGAGTCTTAATTACATCATCCATGTTGAATGTCATTTGATCATCATTAATCTAAAAGATAGAGTTCTTTTTATGAAAGTCTACCTAAGATTTTTCGATGTTCACATATGGTCTATTAAGAACTGGTGAATAAAAAGGAGGGTTGGCATTCTTTTCTTCATCCTCTTTCTTGATTTCTTAGTCTTTTTTAAGGTTGGGCTTAGCTTGATTTCTCGCTGGTTCTTCTAGCTCTACCCCATTCCTAAGTGTGAAAGCCTGACATGACTCTATGGAATTTACATTCATGCTACGCAGACAGTTTTCCATACTTTGCTTACAAAATTCCCTAGAAAGCTGGCCTATTCGAACCTCTAGATTGTGAATAGAAGAGGCATGATCTTCTGCTACTCACTTAAACTTCTCTTCCAATCTCTTCTGGTTCTCTTCCATATCCATGAGCTTATCCATGATTTTTTCCTGCTTGGAATCCCATGAACTGGATTCATCTTGTTGAAATTCAAATAGGTATTGATGCACTATATGAGTACTTGCATTGTTAGACCAATAGAAATTTAGATGTTTTACCACCCTGAAGTGTACGAGTTCATATAAGGATGATGATTTCCCCAACCAAATTGAGGTTCCTTAAACTTTGCAAGCATCCCTTGCTCCCTATAATATACATCCTCCACGGTTGTTCTTTTTACCTCTTCTTAACTTTCAACTCGTCAGATGTCTTATTCTTATTCTAAAATGTCTTGATGCGTCTACGTCCCAATTTCTTTTAAATTTGAAAGCAAAATATAGTGAAACAACCTTAGACTAAATAATTAAATTACCTCCACAGTAACGGCTCCAAAAACTTGATTGCAAGCTTACGTATGCTAAGTTTTAATATTTATAATTTTGGTAATTTCTGTAAGTGCACGGGTCGTTTGTGTAGTACCTAAGGTATCAATCCCACGAGAAGGGAAGTCTAGTCCTAAAATCTAAGCTTGTACTAAGTACAATAATTTAAAATAAAAAAATAATGCAGGAAATAAATCAATCAACTAATTAATTTCAATAATTAAATTGTAGAAATCTAAACAAGTAACAAATCACACAACCCAATCCAAAAATCAACCTAGAAATTACCAAGTGAGAGAAAAGGGATTTTTAATCCCAAAATAAACAAAAGTCTAACCGATTACACAATTATTGAATTAATGGGTCTAGACGGTCCTAAGGTTGATTACTCTCTCTCGAGTTTAATCCTTAACCCTAATTAATAATCCCTAATGTAAATTATAGAATTGTGATCTCTCAATTCACAATTGACCAAAACCTAATTTAATTTTAAAATTGTCTAATAACCTATCAAGAACCTATTCTTGATCTCTTGTTACATGATTCTACCGATTTAATTTAATTCTCTACCTATCAAATTACCTAACTCTCGTTAGCCTAATTTGATTATTTTCACTCGGCTCACCCTCTCATTTTATTGTCGAATTATTATAAACATATATTGAATCACAATTAAATCAATAAAAACACAATCAACTAAACTTCATTAATCTCAAGAAACAAAAACCCGAAGGTGAGTTTAGACATAAATCAACACTTGATAACGGTTAATTTCAATAATCATCCCAATTTCATACATCTATAAAATTGAAATAAAAATAGAAATACTATTAGAACGGATTCGTGGAGGCAGTGACTGCGAGAAACCACCTATTATGGGAAGTACATCATTCAAGCTTCGTCTCCGTGACTCTCTTCCTTCATCTCCTTCCTCAATCTCTTGATAACACTCTAGGCTTTTTCGAAATATAGCTGACGTGAATACTCTCTTTTCAGACTCTCCAAGGCTACTGGTTCTGTCCCTTTATGATGTATTTGTACTTTCGATGCCCTAGGTTTAAGTCAGGGTCAAAACGGTCCAAAAAATCTTGTAAAAGTCGAGTTTTTACTTCAGCCCGATGCAGGCCATGATCATGGCCCTACCTGCCACGATTGTGGCCAGCGTTTAACCCTTTCTGTCACAATCGTGACCCAAAGTGCACAATCATGGCTTGGATCCAAGCTCTCTGTCACGACCATGCCTAAAGTGCACAATCATGGCTTGGTTACCCTGGCTCGTCCCTCTCTGTCATGATCATAGCTATGTTTTTAGCCTGAAAGTCTTCGTAACTTCTCCGTTTTTCGCCGTTTACCCTGAAACACTAACAAATACATCAAGGTACCTCAAAAATATAACTAACACATAAAAACACTTAAACACATAAACTAACACAATTAAACCATAAATACACACTCAACACTCAAATTCACACTAAATGCCTAACAAATTACACCCTAAAATACAATGCAAATCACAACTATCATTTTTCCTATAAGAAGGTGAGTTGTTCTCTTTCTTCCTTAATCACCTTCATCTCCTCTGCTTCATCTGCTTCACGAACAGAGACTTTCCTAGTTTCTTAAAACTCGATGTCTGTTGTCATCTGTTCTTCGTCCTTTTGTTCTTCAGAAGATTCGAACATATTAATTATCATGAATGAGCTAGTCTCCTTTGGATTATTTAATACATCATTCATGTTGAATGTCACTTGGTCATCATTACTCTGAAGGATAAGGTTCTTTTCATGGAAATCTACCAAAGATTTTTCAATGTTCACACATGTTATATCAAGAACTGGTGAATAATAGGGAGGGTTAGCATTTTATTCTTCATCCTTTTTCTTCATCTTTTGTTCTTCAATAAGATGGGTTCAACTTGGTGTTTCACTAGTTCTTCTAGCTCTTCCCTATTCTTAAGTGTGATAGCCTCATATTGCTCTTATTAATGTAATTCCATATTTCTCAGAGATTCTTCCACACTTATCTTACAAAATTCACAAGAAAGTTGTCTTACTTGAATCTCCAGTTGTGAATAGAAGCAACATAATTTTCTGTTACTTGATCAAATTACTCTTCTAGTCTCTTCTAGTTCTCTTCCATATCTGCTAGCTTATCTATGATTTTGTCTAATTTGGAATCCTATAAACTGGACTCATCTTGCTGAAATTCTAATACATCTTGATGTCCCATGTGAGTACTTGCAATGTTAGACCAATAGAATATGGGTGGTTCTGCCACCACGAAGTGTACATGTTCTAATAAAGATCACTACTTCCCTAGCCATATTGTGGCTCATTGTAGTTTGCAAAAGTTCCTTGGTCCCTATAATACCTATCTTCCATCATTGTTCTTTCCGTTTCTCCTTGGCATCCAGTTCTTCAAATGTCTCATTCTCACTCTAAGATGTCTTGCTGTGTCTCTACTTTACGCCCCCAAACTTCTTTCTCTATTTTTATAAAACAAAAGATAGTAAAAAAAAAACCTTAAACTAAATAACTAAACTAATCACGTCCCTAACAGCGGTGCCAAAAACTTGACCGTGGTTTTCTGATATGTGTAAGTCCTAATTAATAACCTCGATAGTTCGTAAGCATATGGGTCGTTCATGTAGTACCTAAAGTGTCAATCCCACGAGGGATAATCTAATCTTAGAATCTACTGCCAAACAATTCACAGTAATTCAAAATGTAACAAAACTAAGGAAAGAATTTAATTCAATCACACAACTCAATTCCTAAAATCAATTACAAAAATATTAACAAAGTGTACTAGTTGCAACACACACTCAAGAATCAACCTAAATGAACTCTCAATTGAAAGAAAAGGGATTTTTACCCTATCTTCAACACTAACCTAATCGATTATGAATTATTAGATTATTGGTCCTAGATGATCCTAAGGTTGATTACTCTCTCTCGAGTTATAATCATTAACCCTAAATTATAAACCCTAATCAGATTATGGAAAATTGCAATTTCTTAATTTACAATCTATCCAAAACCCTAAGTAGATCTGAAGTTGTCTAATAAAATATCGGGAATCAATGTGAGATATCTCTTTACACAATTATTGATTGGATTAATTTCTCGTTCTCATTAAATCACCTAACTCTCATTTGCCCAATTTAATTATTTTTCATTCAATTCACCCTCTCAGTCTATTATCGAACTATGCAATCACAATAATTTCAAAAAACATAAAACAATCATATTTTATTAAATCAATCTTCTGAAACTCCTCCATTCTTCGATATTGACCCTGAAACACTAGCAAACACATCAAAGTAACTCCAAAACAAAATATTTAAGCTTAAAAGCTTGCACTAACCTATAAAACACAAACAATTAACAAACTAACATGATTCTAACCTAAAAACATGATAAATGATCGAATTAACGACTAAACACACAGGAAACTATGCCGTAAAACACAATGCAATTTACACTTATCAATAACATCAACTGTTTGTTTAAAGATATTTAATAAAATTAGTTACTTAGTATTAGTTGTTTATGTATAAAATGACTTATAAGGATATGACTTGAAAAAATGAATTTATAAGGACATAAGTATTAGCTATTTATATCTTAGCATTTATTTGAATATTCTTAGAAAATTTTAAATAGAGCAAAAGAAGTGAACAACATCATTTTCACTAATATCTTCCATCGAGCCTTAAGAACACCAGAAGCCCTCTCAATGCAACTTTTTAATGATGAATGAGCTCGATTAAAAACTTCTCAAGATCCTCTTAGATTTGCACCACAAAGGGCTAACTAAAGAACTTGATAAATCACTAAAATGTCAGTTAAAATAAGCTTGAAAAGGTCAGATCATCAGGAGTTTTTCCTCAAATGTAGTACCAATGAACTTAATATGAAATTGGGTTTGTAAAAATGATATTGATTTGATTTCTAATTTAAGGAAATTTAATTTTTTTGTTATTTTATTTTTGAATTTTAAAAATTGAAACTATATTTTTTAATATGTTAAATTAAAAGAAAATTATTGAGAAAAATTTTTATATTAATCTCTTAAAATTTAAAATTAGATAAAAATAATTAATTTAAATTTTATTTATTAATTTTAGATTAAATTGAATTGAATTAAACATAATATACAAGTGATAATAATATCATATAATAAATATTGACATAAAAGGGACCTAAATTTCAAATCTATACAAAAGTAATTAATGTAATATAATTAGAGATAATAAATTTAAAATTTTAAAATTTTGAAAATTTTAATTTGATATTAACTATTTTAAAGTTTTAATTTAATAACTAACTTTTTAAATTTTGTATAAATTAAGTCAAATTTATATTTGCATCTCTATCTCTATCTATCTTTATCTTTATCTCTATTTGCAATTTGTAATATCTTTTGGATATAATAGTTTTTTAGTCTCTTAATTTCCTATTTGCAAGAGAAAAATGCTCCTCATAATAATGTTTTCAAAATCAGTAGATTGAGTTTGATCTGCAACCCAATCAACTAATTAATAAACATAATTATTAGCAGTTTGACATAGTCAAACAGCTAAAACCTTTCAATATGCCAAAAAATGACTGATAAGTCATTTACCAAACAAGGCCTTAAATCATGCTGTTTCTCATCGGGCATTACCTAGGATATTATCATATCTTAAATCTACCTTGTTCGATGACCACTTATTTTATCACTCTTATAAGCTATAATACTTTTTTAGTAGTCTTAACCATTTCCCTATACTCTACTTTTGTTGTAAATAAATAATCCCTCTTACAAAAGTAAAGACATACTATATAGTTTATTGTATTTTATCCACATATCCTACATAGTTTGAATTCATATATCCCACAGTTGAAGTATCACTTTGTTAATTGTTAAATACAATTCCATGATTTGATATACCTTATATGAATATTCATTTGGCTGCTTATCAATGTTATCTTACAAGTTTTGACATTGCCAAATATGGCTTGGTGTAAACCATTGTATACATTAAATGTGCAACAACACTAGCATACCTTACTTTAGACATCGCATTGATGTTTGAATCTATCTTCAAGCACTGATCTAGTGAACTAATGAAGTGATTTGTTAACAAAGTGCTCATAGGTTTTGTTTTGCTTATTTAAAATCTTTCTACTAACTTCTCAATAAAGCTAAATTGAGATAACCATAAATTTCTAAAGCTTTTACCCCTCTAAATCTCCATTCTTAGTATTTTTTAATAGCATCAAAATCCTTCATCTCAAAACATTTTTCTAGGAAGGTAGTTTTTATTCATATCATCCAATATAATAGTAAAAAGTAAACAATATATCATCAAGGCTCTTAACATTTACATATAAATAGGAGAACTAAAGGTTTTCTATCTAAAAAATCTATCTTACTTTTCTTCAACACATTCTCTACTACTTTATCATCCAGTGATGTCTAAGGTAATCTATTAATGAGATGACATGCCATACTCACTACTTCCACCCTACATTTAGCCTCAAACATAAATTTTTGTTATGAATCTATTTATGCTCTCGAAAGTATGTCATCCTATTATGGTATTTTTTTAAATTATATATTATCTCTTAATCTCATACTTCTCACATAATTTCTAGAATTATGAGTTTGCGTACACAATGTTGTTGTTTGATCTTATGTACTTAATATTTCTACTTTGTTACCTTATCTTTTTATTCCTCGAACTTTCTAAAGACCTTAGAATTATGGTTCATAAAGTATACCCAACCTTTCTTTGAAAAACCATCTATGGATTTCATAAAATATTAAAAACTATTAATCGATAACTCTATAGTATGATCTTATATACTAATATTTAAATAACCTAAATACCTTTAGATTTGTCCTTCCCCATCTTTAATGTCACCTTGTACTATTTATCAAGCATGGAAAATTTATAAAATATAACTTCAAGTGTTTGACTCCCTTTAGCAGGTTCCTCTTATAAAGTTTTATATTTTCTTACTCATTAAGATGACCTAGTCATATATGTCATAATGTAGTACTATTATTATATGACTTTACTACATAATATTTCCACCTAAACCTTTGCTACCTATTAAAATATAAAGTTTACCTACCAATCTTGGCCCTCTTATCACATTTAATGCATCTTATCCCACCTTAATATTGTCTCTATCATTTTTAAAACCATTCAAATGAAAGATTTTTAAGGAATTTAGATTCTTCCTCAAATTTGGTATATATGAAACATCACATAGTATCCTAATAACACCATCAAACATATTTATCCTAACATATCCTATTCTAACAATTTTGTAAGCTTTGTTATTCCCTAATCGGATAATTCCAAATTTTCATGACATGTATGACACAATCCAATTGTTGTTTAATATCATATAATGTGAGTATTATGTATCCAATATCTATAAATCCCAAAGTTGATTGGATGAAACTTATATCATATCTCTGTCAATGTAATTTCAATCCCCACTCTGCAGTGTATTTATAAACATTAACGAATCTTCAACCTTTCTCTCATCACTATGTCTCTTCTTATTTAGACAGTCCTTTTTAATATGTTTAATTTGCTAATACTTATAACACTAAAATTGTCTTTCTACTATTATATGTATATCTATAACTCCTTTTAGTAGCCATCCTTATTATGCTTCCTCCTATAGTTTTGATAATACCTCACATGTAACCCTTCACTTTAAAAGTTTTTACAGGTATTGAGTCTCTATTGATTGTAAGTTAACAGCACAGGGATGATACCTTCTACACTAATTATTTTCTTATTAAATGTGAGCATGGTCACTAGATTTTCATAGGATACAGGTAAAGAGCAAAGAAAAATCATTGCTTTGTTCTTGTATATAATAGTCATATTGAGTCTTTATAGTTTATTGACTATTTGGTAAAGTACATTGATATCTTATTTTATATCTATTCCTTTATACATCTTTATCTTGTATATTATCTACTTCAAATACTACTAGACATGAGAGACACTTTAGCATACTTCAACTCTCCAGATTATTCTATATCTCCATATAATATACAATATCTATGATATGTATTGAACCAAGGAAGGTTTTAATTGATATTTCACTGACATCAAAATATAATTATTAATAGTGTTTTTATTATTTTTATGAAAAGAAATATTAGGATAAAATAAAGTCATAAACTTAATAAGATAGTGTATAAAGTTAAACAAGAGAAGCTAAAGTTTACAACTAATAAAATGAAGATCAAAACAAGAACAAAAGAAGATTAAGGCTCATCAAGGTCACTTCAAATTTTATATTACTATTTGCATGCTTACTTTGTTAATTTGAGAATCCAAAATGCTCACCATACACAATAATTTCATCTTAATTCATTGCATGAGTCTTTACATTCATCAAGAGCCATTGAAGCTTTTGATTTTAATACAAAAACCCTCTTAATCTTTCAAATAATCTTTAGGAAACATTTGGAAAATTGTTTTAATCGTATTTGGATCAACCAAATTACTTTTGAACATTTGAAGTTGTTAAAATCATATTTTTAGGTTAAGGTTAGCGATCATTTAAAATAGGTTAAAGTTGTTAAATTTGAAGAATTGAGAGCTTGCAGAAACATTAGTTAATGCACTAGTTGACCAGTTTTCTTATTGGTAAACCAATATAGGTTACTAGTCGACCAGTGTCCAACGGCTAGTGAATTTGGTGTTGAAAATGCATATTGGTCAACTAGTGCATTGAATATAGTCACTATAACGACTATTTATTAGCTCCAAAGGCTATTTTAGGTCTTAAAAATACTATAAATAGGTGTTTTTCATTGGTTTTAACATCAAGAAGGTTTTGGGTGTTGTATACACACATTTTAAAGCGCTTTTCCAATCATTTGAGCATCATTGTATATTTGTGTTAGTGAGTCATTTTGGAGTTATCAAGTGAATAAATGAGATGCTTTTGAGTTATAATACTTTGCTGGAATTTTGAATATTATACTTGGGGGTGATTCAAGTGTATTGAGGTTCCTCTTCACCTTAGAAGAAGCATGTAAGAAGGGTTCTGCTATACTAAGAAAGACTATATAAAGGTTATTGTTTAAAAAAAGAATTATAGTAGAATTCTATGAATAGTCTTAGGAATGGATCTCTTTTCATATACAAAACGAGGCTCCAAGAGTAATAAGAAGAAAAGATGCTTCCAAAGGAAAAGAATTTAGCATTTAAAGCCTCAAAAGAATATTCAAGTAAAAAGGAAGAGATATCAATAAGTGAAAGCCAAGAAGACATTGGCTTGCTTACTAGAAAATTCAAATTCTTAAAGAAGAAAATATTATAAAAAAGAAATTTAAGGAAGATAAAGTGATTTAAAACATAAATCCTCTAACATTATTTGCTTTGAATATAAAAACGCAGTCATATAAACCCATAATATCCTTAATTCAAAGATAAGGAGAAGTGTGAGAGAAATTATAAGAAGGAGAACAAAGACAAGAAAAAAGCACTTAAAGGATCAACATAGGATAATATAAATGAATCTGAAAGCAAGCATTTGGAAGAAGAGATAACTCATATATGCTTTACTGATATGGACATTGATGATGTAACATCCAACCCTAGTTTGACATATGATCAATTAGTAAAACGTTTATAAATTATCAGTGTTGAGCAAGTTTTAGTTATATAAAACTCTCAATGTTCCGTAAGTGCACCGATTGTAAAGCATAGTAGTTGACGTGTCAACCACACAAGGAATTAACTAAACTAATTGAATCCTAACTTTGTCTAAGGTTATAAAAATGTGATTAAAATGAAAATAAAACTAAATAAAAAATTAAGCAATTGAGTATCGATTGATTGAAATTGAAATTGAAATTCCAAAATTAACACAAGTAAATCACAGTAAAGCATTAACCACTGAACAAATAAGATATTGCAATAAGATAAGATCAAACAATTATGAGAAGATGAGATTCATTCTATCGTCATTTTGCCATCTTAATCACTTTTGATCTAATCAGTATCGATCCTAGGCATCCAAAGGGTTGGTTATTCTTTCTCAAGATCTGAATTTGAAATTTTGATTTTACAATTTCTTAATTAACAAAAATAGCTTGCATCTCTAATTAAGCGATCTAATAGTCAATTGAGTCCTCACACAAAATCTCTCTTTATATAATTACCAATTTGATATATATGTGATCTATTAGGTTGTTAATTCTCATTACCCAATCTAATCATGTTACTATCAACTCGATCTCTCAATTTATTATCGAAGTATGAGAAAACCATAAACATCACAATACCCAGACATTCCATTAACATCAAAAGCAACTAAGTCACAAAATGATTCGAGAATTAATCCCAAAATGAAGTTAGAACATCATTAACAACATATTCAAAATCCTCAAACCCAAAGAATACATCAAGATGAAATGAATAACAAGAGAAAAAAGAAAATAACTTGAGATGGTTGGGTTAGAACAGCTAGACAGTAACTAGATGAAGCTCCTCTTGTCTTCTCTCCTTCTTCTATCTTCCTTGTGTTCTTTCTTTAGATGGCAAATGGAGACTTCTTTAATTATGGTCATTTTATGTTCTTATATAGTTCTTTAATGATTTAAGACAAAAACTAGGTTTTATGTAGGCCAAAAAGTCCAAAAAGATCCTCCAAAAGTTAAAACAGAAGGAGATCCCCGCGTCTGGTGAGTGCCTATCATGATTGTAACCCTGTGAAAATTGGCTTTTATCACGATTGTGACATGGGTGTTATGATCATGACCTAGCGTGATCCTCTTCTGTTACGATTGTGATTGAGGGAGACCTTCTGTCATAACCATGATAGGCATATCATGATCGTGACTTTGTTCCTTTAGTCTAAGCTTTCTCCAACTTCCTTCAACCTTCTTCATATGAGTTCATACATTAACAAACACACCAAACACCTCAAGAACATAAAATTAAAGTCCAATATCATGCTATAAACTATAAGACACTCAAAAACATAAACACATTTACGTAATTCTAAACCTAAACATGCACAAATCATCTAATCAACACCTAAAAATAAAGTAAAAGTAAACTACAAATATAAATATCCTCACACTTAAACTTTTGCTTATCCGTAAATAAAAACAAAACAAATAAAAATTCCAACACACCAAATAATAACACATACATTAATACATATGCAATAATGATACAATGACATCTAACTTCATGAAACTAATTTAGCGTCAAACGCAATCCTTCAAGTTGTTCCAACTCTTTAACTTATGCAATTTATAGGACAACATTTGTGATGAATGTCCCACAATTACTCAACTAGATCACGTTTTATTAATTAGCTTGGTTGGAATGCCATTCTTGCATTTTGATGTGAAGGCAAAAATTTGTGATGAATGTCCCCCAATTACTCATCTATATCACATTCTCAACTAGCTACTAGCTCTATTCATAACCCGAAGACTAGCAGAATAGTTATTTACTAAAGATATACACTTTCTTTTTTCATATTTGATATGGTCTATGATAATATAATTTTATACTATATTTTACATCCTCAATTTCTTACATTTTGATTACACTTTTATGGATTTTACCTTAGTAAACCGCCTAAATTTTATTTATGTTCACATTTATTGGTGAAAGGCAATTTTTGCTTAGAACCACGCATAGTTCAGTTTTCTACGTTTTAGCTCTGATTGGGGAGATTCAAAGTCTTAAACAAAGCTAAGAGGATGGAATACAATTCATTTGAAGAAGTCAAAGCCTAGTTCTCTCGTTTGACAAGTTGAAATTAGCAAAGAATTTACAACTGACTACTGACTCTATTTCTATTGACTAAGTCACGGTGATTGTGCCATATCTTGAGTTGTACATGTCCAATTGAGGTGATTCAAGATCCCATAGAAAGAGGACATCAAGAACTATGATTTTTATAAATATAAAAGGTCAAAAAAAATTTTATATTATAACTAAAAAGCAAACCGAAGCTCTAGTATGAATCATATTCTAAAACTGACTTGGTTTCCTAATTGTTTTGGAATTCTTAAAATATGGGGCACGATGATGATTGAAGGGGGACATTGCTGCACGTGAAAAGACCTCTATTAAGAAGGTATTTTAGGGTTTTATAATGTGAGAAAATGAAAAAGAAAAGAAAAAAAGAAGAGGGAGGAGAGTTCCAACGAACATAATAGGAGGCTCTCACGCTAGAGATTGAAGGCTACGCATTCATTCTTCACAAGGGAGTAATTTTAAGGTTTAGTCTGTTGTTTTTATTTTATTTTGGATTCTAAATTTGATTGAATGAATTCTCTGAGTTTGTTGAACATGTTTAGATTTATTATTAATATTATGAACTAATTTTATTTACTAGGATTCTATGCGGAAGCCTAATTGATTGTGTGTACGTGATTTATGGTGGTTTGAATTGATTTACTTGCTAGCTAGGTTGTTTATTTCATTTTTGTTTAATTCTTTTAATTTTTTGGCCAACAATTAAATGATTTGAAAGGATTAGGTGATTCTCAATGAAGATAGTTTAGTCCTAGGTTCAATTGGATGAAATAACATGCATGTTAAGGATAGAAATATACCTGAATGTGTATGCAATCGTAAGTGGATGCCTATTTTTAATGAGTCTCAATTTATTAATTCACATAGACATATAGTGTTTTATTCTATTAGGATATAGGTAATAGGTTGCGACAGCAAGCATCACATACGTTAGAGCACTCGATTGATAATCATTAAAGTTCATTAGTGCTAAACCGATAATACACTAGGCCTATTAGAGATTAATTTTGAATGCTATGATTTGCATTGCATAATTGATTAGGTGGAACCATTAGAATCCTAATCTTTTCTATTTAATTAATTTAATATATTTATTGAAGATTTCACATTTTATAGCTAGTTTAATTTTAGCTTAATTAATTTCCTAAATTACTACTTTCGGTTACTTAAATAGAGTCATAGCATAGTATTTTAGTAGTTAGTGAATTAATTAATTCCTTGTGGATATGATACTTAGATACTTTCCAATTATTACTTGTGATTGTGTGCACTTGCACGTATCATCATTATTAGAATTACATGATCGATCTACCTCATTTCTTTTAGCTAATCGTCCTCATGAAAGGTTACTAACTATGCTACTTATTCAATTGAATTATAATTATAAATGTATGTATCAAATTTCCTAAGGTGAATGAACTGACGTCATATCCTAATTAACATGCACATTTAACCAAAGCTACTTAGCACACAAATTTCACAAGCTAATATGTCTTTCCAACTTAAAAGATTATGTTCAAAAATAAACTAATTCCATTAAGTCATAACCATTGACACATTCACACAATTCACACCATAAAAAACTAAGTAAAAACAAACATACGACATTTAAAATTCACACTCATGAAAACAAATAACAATGCTAACCTTCCCACACTTGGACAACACATTGTCTATAATGTAAGGAGAACAAATAACACATAATGAGGGGAATAAAATGAAATTAAAAGAAACACATAAAAACAAAAGGGAAAATAAGAAAGGTTAGGGCATGAACTCGTGACGGCTATTGAGGTGGTTGTGGAGTCGTAGATGGTATCTGGATGCCTCGAGCAGTGAAGTATTTGTAGATTCTCTGAATGTCTCAGCTTTGTCTTTATTGTTCCTTTGCCATCTCCTTCAGTAGTTTATTGTTGTCTTGAACTGCATTCAGCACCTTCTCCCATCCGACGATTTCTTCTTCCTTGTATTCCTTATTAGTTAATTCTTCAATTTTCACACGTGATTTTGCACTGATATCTCAAAGTTCAATATATTAGTACATCAAGATCTCAACTCTTATCAAATGACGAAGGTTAAGAAACTTGGGCAAACGCATGGTTAGTCCATCACAATTAACACCATAGTAATCAGCAATAGCAGTAACCAAATATCCCATGCTAAAACTACTGCTTCTCTTTTTTAGAGTAACAATAATGTTGTTAAAAATATTGGTGGTGGTGCAAAAATTATCTATACACCACAAAATAAATAATTGCTTAACCAAATACTTATTGCTTTTACTTTTGTCAAACTCAATTCGGCATATAAAATTGTGTAGCAACAAGTGTTCGGGGCAAAAAATTATGTTGTTGTGTGCATTTTTAGTATCAAAATTATCCAACTCGGTTAATTGGGTCCAATATCGTTTGGCACAAAAATCATCGTGTTGATCCATAATGGATAATTCTTGGAATCCACCAATTTCACACATAGCTTAATTCATGTAGTCAACCCCTAACTGAAACCATAATTCATTAAGGTTACTTTGTTCAAATTGAAAAGATGTGAAGAATTCAAGGATTAGTTCCTCATAGATGAAAAGTTAAAGTTTATGAATTTTTTCCTTTCAATTCTTTGACCTAGATTTTCAACCTTATCTCTCAATCTAAGTGTTTCCAAGATATCAAAGTCCAATTATTTATGCACAACTACATTTCTAGCAAAAAGAGTTTAGAAACGAGTATCGTTGTCTTATGAGAAGATAAAAAATGGTGCTCTATAATTCACGCGCAATTTTGTTAACCGTGCCCTAATATTTTCACTCTGCCTTTCGATTTTATGCATTTTACTATCTACTTTACACATGGACCCATTTGGACTGATTAATATATGGGTGAAGAAATAAAAGAGAGAAAAAAATTTGAGGATGGATGTAGAGAGAAGTTAAAGAGTTTTGATTTTAGAATGACAATTGAGAGAGTGTGGAGTGTAAGAAAAATGAGAGGGGAAGTGAATATAAAGGCTAGGGATGAGAAAGGAAGGGTATAATTGAAAAAAAACATGAAAATCCTTTGCTTTTTACCATTGCCTTGCTGCAGGTCATGATCGTGACTAGGTATGTCACGATTATGACAGTAGCTTAATTCTTTAGGTCACGATCGTGATATAGAAATTTTTAATACCTTTGTCTCATTGTTCATCTGTTCTTCATATAACCTCGGAGTTTCTTCCCTAGATTATATTCATCAACACCTTATTATTTTACTATCCACGCCATTCCCATCCATTGTGATAGAAAGAGAAAAACCTAAATCTAGAATTTAAAAGAAACTTAACTACTAAACATGCTAAGTTATGGTCGTTAGCTTGACCTTCATTGTTGGAAGGACATTTTAATTATCCAAAAGGAAAGAAATTACTTCCCTTTCTTTAGAGGTTTTTTTGTTCAAATTTTCTAATTCAAGAGCTCCAAGGGTGAATACTTGGGTGACCATAAAAGCTCCACTCCATCTTGACTTTAGCTTCCTTGAAAATAACTTATATATCAAATTTAACAGCAAAATCTCATCTCCTACCTTGAACTCCTTTTACTTAAAATGAGAATCATGTCATCTCTTCACCTTCTTCTTATAGATTTTGGCATTCTCACACGCGTTACAACAAAACTCTTTGAGTTCATTTAGTTGCAAAAGTCATTTCTCATCTGCTTGCTTCTAATCAAAATTTAAATTTTTCATTGCCCAATATGCTTAATGCTCCAATTCTACAAGTAGATTACAAGTTTTACCATATATGAGCCTAAAGAGAGTCATTTCGATCGGAGTTTTAAAAGCATCCCGATGGGCCCATAGGGCATCATCCAACTTTAATGCTCATTCCTTCCTTAAACTATTCACCATCTTTCTAAAATGCATTTGAGCTCTTGGTTCATGAATTCCACTTTTCTACTCTTTTACAGGTCATAAGGAGTGATAACACGATGGTGGAATCCATATCTTCTAAGGAGAGCATCAAAAAATCTGTTAGAAAAGTGTGCTCCTCCATCACTTATAATTGTCCTTGGTACTCTAAATTGGTTGAATAAACATTTAATGAGTTTTTGAACAACTGTCTTGTTATTTATTGGAGTTTCTGTAACACCCCACTCCCGCCGGACCCGAACCCGATATCGACAGTGATACCCGAATCCGTGCCCCGCAAGGGTAGCGTGTCACATCACTTCACTAAATAAAAGTCGGTATAATTTTTTTTTTAAAAACTCTTTACACTTATCACTCATGTGGGCCCACTTTTTCTTTTCAAAACATTTTGTCTATTTAAAGCGAAAGCGAAACGTATGCAACACAATGAAATTCGTAAAAACTTTTATTAGCCACTTGGGCCCATTTCCAATTACACAATACAACCATTTCAATA
>JANZXR010361540.1:0-20501 GCA_027575705.1 Erythroxylum echinodendron
ATATATTATGTAGATTTAAATTGGGTTAGCTCACTAACCTTGATGCAGAAGCAAATTAAGTTTTATGCTGCTTTCTGCCTACGTAATTCTCAGTCATAGTCACGAACATGAAAGTCACGAACACAATCTCTAACCTCAGTGGCTACTAAAGTCACTGTAAAGATCATGCCTCAAATCTTGATCACTCAGGTGGTCAGTACGTAAGAGGGCTGGTATATGGAGAGACTTTAGGACCTTTTCTGTATCAAAAGCATTAACCCTCTGTAGTCTCATTTAATCCGTTTAAATATAGTTTTCCCTTGCAGTTATTTTCTTAACTGCTCCCCTAAAAAATAGGGGAGTATTTTGGCACTCAGTCAACCAGTTCTTAAGTGGCTGCTATGGCCGTTAAAAAAAAACAACTCCTACTTAGCCACATAAGCCATGTCTGTCACAAAGCAGATTCATACCAATCTATTTCTCACCTTTTATAGAAGAAATGAGGTGTGTGACCAAAAATTAACTAGTAGTGTTATATTAAGTCACCATCTAACTAACATAACACTTTTACAATAACAATGCCCTAAATCATCCAAGATCATCACCAATAGCATAACAATGCCCCAAATCATCCAAGATCATCACCAATAACTTATTTCCTTTATGCTATAATGATATTATTTGATTATATACATTATAAAATCCTGGGCTAATATGGTGAAGATGGAAGGATCCTTCCTTAGACACATGTGGTATTCTGTCTTAGCTTGATTGCTTTCCTAATAAATTTTGCTGGACCATATACATCTTAGCCCTTGAAAAATATATTACAGTAGCGACACCAAAGCCTTGACTTCATAACATAGTTCTGAATCAAAAGGTTTATAAGGTCATACAGTGACAAAGAGGGAAGCTAATTGTCACTCCGCAAAAGGTCGTTATATAGCACACATAGTATGATATGTGTGTTATAGTATGATATGTGTGTTATAGTATAGCTCCCACTATTTGGGATACATCACTATTATATGTCATGTGAATCATAAGTTTAGATCTTACTAAAAAATCTAACTCGAGCCACTTGATCAGCACACTCAGTGCTTGACCTGACACTCGTGAATTGGCAAAGAAATAATGCACTTCACATTTAGCTCATCAGAGTCTCATCTTAGGCTTACTAAGGCGACTATACAGTTCAATCACTAACCATCCATATAACACAAATATGGAGATAACACAATATTATACACACTCAATGTTAATATGGTTAGGTCTTATCCTATATGCTACTCAAGCATCAGGGCGATTACCCATGTGACAAGGTCAATCATGAGCCTGGTGACGGTTTAATGTGCCTAACCATGTAATTGTATACTAATGAACATTTAAAAGAGGAAAAACATTAAAATATATTCCATAAATGTTCAATACAAAAGGGGAAAAATATGTTTATTATAAGAACAAGATTGATCTGAACAACTAAACCTACGTAAACCTAAACTCGTCACATGAGAATTGAAAGAATCTCAAGGTATAGGTTTAGTCATTAGATCACCAATCATCTTGTTAGTAGATGTATACTTAATGACAACCTCTTTCTTTTTAATAGAATCTCGAACAAAGTGATAACACCTTTTGATATGCTTGGTCTTCCTGTGGAATTTTGGATCCTTCGCATACTAGATAGTAGCAGTGTTGTCACAGAGCATTTCAACAGGCTCATAAACTCTCAGGGTGAGATCGAGAGCCTGAAGAAAGCTTCTGAACCAAATTGCCTCTTGCATAGCGAGAGAACTAGCAATGTAATCTGCTTCTATAATCAACAAAGCAATGCAGTCCTACTTCTAACTGCACGACGATATGGCCCTTCCATTAAGGACAAAGGCATATCCTGAGGATAACTTGGACTCATCTTGGTCACCACCCTAATTAGCATCCGAATATCCTCTAACCTTAAGTCTCTGCCCTGTTAACAGTGGACTAGGTTAGTTGTACCACAAAGGTAGTACAAGATTCTCTTGACAGCTTGCCAATGAGCAGGTCCAGGGTCACCCTAGTAACAACTTACCAGGTTAACCGCAAAGCATATGTCTGGCCTTGTACATAACATGGCATACATCAAGCTTCCTATGGCACTTACATAAGGGACTATGCTCATTTTCTTCTTATCTTTATCTATTTTTGGGCATTGATCAAGGTTTAAGGTTAGACCCTTCTCAATCCGCGTGTCAACAGGTTTAGAATAATGCATCCTTAAACATTCCAAGACTTTGTTGATGTATGCTTCTTGACATAAACAAAGAAGCTTCTTGGGAAAGTTTTTCACTATTTCTACACCTATGACATACCTAGCTTCACCTATATCCTTCATCTCAAAGACGGAGGATAGCCACTGTTTAGTGGCCTTAATCATCTCCAAGTTGTTTCTAACCAATTGTATATCATCAACATATAAGGAGAGAAACACAATTCCATTTATAGTTTTCTTGACATACACACAATGGTCTTCATCCACTATGGACAAGCCAAACGAAGTAATGACTTCATGGAATCTGAAATACCATGCTCTGGAAGATTACTTAAGACCATAGATCAATCTCTTAAGATGATAAACTTTTTCCTTTTGACCTTTTGAGACAAACCCAATAGGTTGATCCATGTATATCTCTTCCTCAAGACTACCATTGAGGAAAGCAGTCTTTACGTCCATTTGAAATAAATCTAAGTCCAAATGGGTAACTAGGGCTAGAAACAGGCGAATTGAGGAAAATCTTACCACAGGAGAAAAAGTTTCCTCATAGTCTATTCCCATAATTTGGGTAAAACCTTTCGCCACCAGTTGGGCCTTGAAATTTTCAATTGACCCAGCCACCTTACGTTTAATCTTGAAAATCCATTTTTTTCCAATTGATTTACATTTGGGTTGAAGATCAACAAGTTCCTAAACCTCATTTCTTGCCATCGAGTCCATCTTATCCCTCATGGCATCCATTCATTCTTGATAATTTGGTGAATCAACAGCCTCTTGAAAAGAAGTAGCTTCCTCTATTTCCAAAGGGGTGCATATGAAAATTTCCTCTTTGATTTGGAAAAGACGTCGAGTATTACAAGGACCATCGTTGTTTGGTTGTTCAGATGGAGAATCTCTCTCAATTTCCTTTTGGGGTGTGGGATTATGAATATTTAGACCAACCTCACATTCAGGGACTAATGGTTGAGGACTAATCTCATCCTCAGTTTAATTCTCATCAACAAGCAGGTTTCCACCTTCTAAGGTGGTAAAACTTCTCCAACTATCTACTTCATTTGAAGGAGCTGTGATATTATCTTTGGTGATATTGTGAATTCTTAGATCCCCCACCTCACTAGATAATTGCACATCTTGTTGCAACTCATACAAAATGATAGGTGTGCATTAGGATATGTTTTTATTGGTAATTGGCATGTGTTTTCTTGCATAATTGTTGTTTATTATTCTAGTTTAGGATTCATTTTGCATGTTTTCATTAAGTTTGATTTTTGGTATTGTTCTTGTGTGTTTGATGCTAATTAAGGGTAAGAATTGATTATTTTATGTAGGAAATAAGAGGGAGCAACTTAGAGGATAAACAAGAGATTAAAGATGAGAAGATAAGAGGAGTTCATTAGGGACAAATTCCCACGTTTGTGGGAATTAGGCAAATTCCCACGGACGTGGGAAATCATTACAGAAAATGAAGAGTGTTTTTGTTTATAATTCCCACACTCGTGGGAATCATGTAGATTCCCACGGGCGTGGGAAACGATGCAATATGCAAGGTTTCATTAGACCTAGGATTCTTGGACTATAAATGTTAGGCCCTGTTTTCGGAGTTCAACTCGAGAGTCATAAAATGTGAGCGCAACACTCTGTAGGGTTCTTATAACGGAACGTTATTAGTCAACATAAGTTCATCTTCATTCTCATAACATCCCACAATTCCATGATTGAGCACTTGATATACGATAATCCATTCTTATGTTCATATCCTTAATCATCACCCTAAACATATCACTCAATTTATCTCTTATTTCCACAACAAACTAAGTACATTTTAAGCTCCTTTCAAGCCCAAATGTATCATAGGAAAGCATTGATAAGCCCATAACTTATAAATGTACATGATTTGGGACAAAAAGCATAACTTTCACTATGGATATTAGATCAAGGTCATTCAAGCACGGTTTTGAAAAGGACTTCGAGTTCTACAACTTTTATATAGACCCTAAAGAGAGATTTTACCTTCTAGAGGGTCAAAAATTTCACAATCATATAATTGTCACGAGAATGTCCGCTTAGCGGACATGAACTGAGCTAGAAAGCTGGAACTCCCGAGAAGGTCCACCCAGCAGACATGAAGTCTGCCCAATGGACATTTACAGGTCAAATTTTAGATTTCTAACTTCTATAAGTTACCTATGACCCCTCTGATGCATATTTATCATTTCTAACTTATTTTCCTCATCATTTTCCCTTCATTATCACTTTCATTTCAACTCAATATCATTAACAACCAAATCATGTTCTATGTTTGGTCATCAACCCAAAAACATAACATTCAAACCTATACACATTCATCATAAAATTTTGATCATAATCACATAAATACAAAATCAACCATGTCAATACATTCTTTAATAATTCAACACACATTCTACTCCCTTCATCACTTAATTTCTTCTCTAACTTATCACACTAATTCTTCCCCTTTCATGGCACCATAATACTCATTTTCTGTTAACTCAAGTAAAGGAAAAGGCTTTAAAGTGTCCAGTATGCACCCTGTGTAGCATCACTTATTATAAAAATCTTATCTTTCAAATTCGATCTCCAAAACATTTCAAACTTCATACCATTGGAAGGCTAAGAGGACAAAATATAACTTCCAAGAAGACAACTTTGACTAAAACATCCTAGATTAATACAGTTTTTCCCCTAAAGTCAAAATACTAATTTTACCCTTATGAATGCTTGAAATGGAATGCGAAAACTTGGAAAGTCATGAGTAAAAAAAAAATATATTTCATTAACATCAAAAGAAAAGAATTTTACAAAGCTTTAATGGGCATTTCGAGACCCAAATATGTCATTGGTCCCATAAACTAAAATACAAAATATACATGAATGAGTAATACTTGAAATGCAGCTAAAGCCTTATGTTTTCATAAACTAACTTAAATACAAAAATATGTAGACTTGGAGTGATGCCTGGGATCTTTATCACTTGATCTCTTACTCTTCACCTAAAGATTGGGGAAATGGGGGAGGGGGTGAGCTTAATAGCTCGTGAGTAACAAATTTATAGCAGAGAAATAAGAAAAAACATTGAAAATATTCATTCCCATAATAAATTTCATTGAAACCATAAAACATGTATTTCTCAAATTCTCAAGCTTGTCAATCAATTCATAAACAACATAAGTCATGTATTTCTCAACTTGTCAAACAAATCATAAACACATAAGCAATCATAATGGTTTGGGTAGTCCATAAAAATGAGGGAGTTCTTGCGAATCTCCAGTAATAACAAAATGGACCACTTTGGGAAGTCTATAAACATGAGGGAGTCCATGAAGGAGCTCTATACCACTAACGGGTAAGCGAGAGAAGCCTTTAATATGGTCACCGTGCATGTGACATAACAGAATGGACCACCACAAACCCACACAAACATGAATTTCATATCTTGTAACATCTTGCACATTTCGAAATCATGATTTCCATAAGCATGATGTTTTTCAAATACAATTTCGATCAACATTTCATAAATCATCATCAAGATTCATATACCAAACATGTAGCAATTTCTTAAATCATTTAAAAAGCAATAAATGCAACATTTCTTAAGCAATTTAAATCATTTAACTTTATTGATTTGGAAAATACTTATGGCTCATTAACTCAACAAAAAACATGTAACCCACCTGAATTCCTTGCTTAAAAACTTGCTTAAAAATGCTCCTCGTCTTGCTCCTCTTGCCTCTCTTGATTCCCTTTAACATGGAAAAAATTCAATTCAATAGGAATACAAATTGAGAACCCAAAAGGCATATTTGCTAAAAATTGATTCTAGAATACTTAAACATATGTATTTCCTAAGCTTCATGAACCAAAACCCTTCTAAAAATTCAAATGATTAAAAATGGGCTTACCTTGAATCTTCACCAAACAAAGAGATGTTTGGCTCAAATGGAATCTCTTCTCTTCCTCTTTTCTTTTCTCTTTTTGAACACCCTTAAAATCACTCTTAAAAACTAAGAAAAGATGAAACCCTAGTTTGCTTCTTCCTTTTTCTCTCTAATTGTTGAAACTCTCTCCCCCTTTTCTCTCTTTCATGTATTTCACTTCTTCTCTCCCTTCAATTCACGTTTTTGTTCATTTAGCATACAAGACACACTTTTTTCTCTTCCAATTATACCCTTAATGAGTGCTAAAAGTCTACTTTACCTTTCCTTTAAAGCTTCATGGTTTTTAAACTTAAATGACATGCCATAATTACCCTCAATACATTCTTACTGCTTTAATTTAACTAACCAGTGTAGTAAAATCCTACTAACACTGTAATAATTATTTAAACTCCAATAATAATTTTATAAAGACCTCATAATTCATTTAAATTATGCTTAACTCAATAAAAAAATTCAGGGGCTAACATTTCTCTCCCTCTTAAAAGAATTTCATCCTCGAAATTCTTACCTGAGTCATTGAAGAGGTATGAATACTTCTCCTTCATAGCCTCCAAGGGCTCCCACGTGACCTCTTCCTTAGAATGGTGTTTCCATAAGACTTCAACTAGTTAAACTGTCTTATTCCTGAGGACCTTTTCCTTAGTGTCCAGAATCTCCACTAAAGACTCCTCATAACTCAAATCATCTCTTAACTGAACCTCAATGGTCTAAATGATGTGGGAGGGATCTGATCTATGCCTCCTTAACATGGAAATATGAAAGACATCACGTGTCTGTGACAATTCTGGTGGTAGCGCCAATCTACAGGCCAATAATCCAATCCTCTCAACATTCTCATAGGGACCAACATATCTTAGGCTCAATTTTCCCTTCTTGCTAAACGTCATGACTCCTTTCTAAGGAGATGTCTTAAGAAAGACTTTCTCACCAACTTCATACTCCATTTCCTTTTGGTGTGCATCAGTATAGCTCTTTATTCTATCTTGAGCTGCTTTAATCCTTTGCTTAACTAGATTGATCTTGCCAACTATCATTTGGAGTAACTCTGGTCCTATTAATTTCCTTTCTTCTTCTTTATCCTAGCACATAGGAGTTCTACATCTTCTTCCATACAGTGCTTTATAAGGAGCCATCTGAATGCTCGAGTGGTATGAATTATAGTAAGCAAATTTGACCAATGGAAAATGCTCATCCCAAGCACCTTTGAAATCCGTCACACATGCCCTGAGCATTCCTTCAAGGATTCGAACGGTCCTCTCAGATTGACCATCTGTTTAGGGATGCAAAGCAGTGCTAAAATTTAACTTGGTCCCCAGAGCTTCTTGCATACTTTCCTAAATTCTCGAAGTAAATCAAGGATCTCTGTCAAAAACTATGGAGTTTGGAATCTCATGTAGTCTCACTATCTTATAAATATACTTCTTTGCTAGCACATATAGAGAATTAGTCTATTTAATTACTAGAAAATGGCCTAATTTCGTCAAACAGTCATCAATAACCCATATGGCACTATGCTTCCTACTGGTCTTGGGCAAAACCATTAGAAAATCCATGGCCATCCTTTGCCACTTCCACTCAGGAATGGACAATGGCTTTAATTTTCCTGAAGGTGCTTGGTGTTCAGCCTTGACTTGCTAACACACTAGACATTTGCTTGCATATTCTCCTACATCCTTCTTCATGGCTGTCTACTAGAAATGCTCTTTCAAATCTCTGTACATCTTGGTGCTACCTGGGTGCATGGCGTAAAGTGTATTGTGTGCCTCGTCGAGTATCTCATCCTTTACCTCCTTGACATTTGGAATACAAAGTCTATTGCCTACAACCATAAGTCCATCATCCCTCACTTCCACTTCAGATTGCTTGCCTTTCTTAATTTCTTCTTGGAGCTTGTTCAAATTTACATCTTGTTCTTATAACTCGTTAACTTTCTCTCCGAGTATTGGTCTCACTCTGAAATTAGCAATAATGCAATCGGGTTCCTCCTGCTTCAAGCTTAATCTAAGCTTAGCCATCTTTTTCAACAATAGTAGATAAATTGTCTGAACATGGGCTATGGAGGATTTTCTAAAGTCTCAAATATTTATTGAGTCAGAAAGAGTTGAATTTGGGATAGAGAAGGTGGTTAGAGTTGCTTAAGGATTATGACTTGTTTATTGTATACCATCCAGGCAAGGAAAATGTAGTGGTCGATGCCTTGAGTCGAAAATCCTCCTATTTCAAGCTTAATCTAAGCTTAGCCATCTTTTTCAACAATGGTAGATAAATTGTCTGAACATGGGCTATGGAGGATTTTCTACTCAAGGCATCAACCACTGCATTTGCCTTGCCTGGATGTTATTCAATCAATAAGTCATAATCCTTAAACAACTCTAACCACCTTCTCTATCCCAAATTCAACTCTTTCTGGCTTAATAAGTACTTGAGACTTTTATGATTTGTAAAAATTCTCATCTGAACTCTATTCAGATAATGTCTCCAAATTTTCAAGGAAAAAATTATTGCTGCTAATTCTAGATTATGGGTCGGGTAATTCAATTCTTGAGGCTTTAGTTGTCGCGAGACATAAGCTATTACCTTGTCTCCTTGCATCAACACAAAACCCAAACCCTTTCTTGAAGCATCACTATAAACTATATAGCCCTCATCTCTTATGGGCAAGGTCAAAATTGGAGCACTTGTCAATGTGTGCTTAAGCCCCTCTCTACTAAAACTTGCATTGGAACTTATAGCACTTGACCCATAGCATGCGTGAATGCCTAAGCCAAGGCTTGAAAGAAACATGGATCCAAAGGGTTTACTTGGGGCATAGGAGGAGGAGGCGGTGGCACTTCAAGTTGCACACTAACTTCCTCAGAATCATTAGCAGATTATATCCCCGTATCTTGTGGGACATGAGATTCATCCATACTTCTTTGGCGAGAGCGAGATCGAGTCATAACTCCTCGAGTTCTCTTTCGAGGTGGCATACTTACTCCTTTGATTTCAAACCATTTAAAATTTGTAGCTCATATCAAGTTTTAACTCGCATGTGTGCACGTAAAACCTTCTTTAACCATGCTTCATGTAAAATAATTTTGAATAAAGTGAAACAATATAAAAACAATGCATGTTCATTTCATGCTTTAAAACGACCCATTTCATACCTAGGATACTAAACCTAGACTCTCTGATACCAAATGATGTTGGACTTTGTTTTCGGAGTTTAGCTCGAGAGTTATAAAATGTGAGCACAACACTCCGTATGATTCTTATAATGGAATCTCATTAGTCAACATAAGCTCATCTTCATTCTCATAACATCCCACAATTCCATAATTGAGCACTTGATATAATACAATTCATTCTTATGTTCATATCCTCAACTATCACCCTAAACATATCACTCAATTTATCTCTTATGTTCACAACAAACTTAGTACATTTCAAGCTCCATTCAAGCCTAAATGTATCATAGGGAAGCATTGATAAGCCCACAACTTATAAAAGTACATGATTTGGGACAAAAAGCATAACTTTCACTATGGATATTGGATCAAGGTCATCCAAGCATAGTTTTGGAGAAGACTTTGAGTTCTACAACTTCCGTGAAGATCTAGAAGAGAGATTTTACAGTTTAGAGGGCCAAAATTTTCACAATCATATAATTATCCCAAGAATGTCAGCTTAGCGGACATATATCCCTCCAAATGGACATGAACTGAGCTAGAACGTTGGAATTCCTGAGAAGGTCTGCCTAGCAGACATGAAGTCCACCCAATGGACATTTACAAGTCAAATTTCAGAGTTCCAACTCCTACAAGTTACCTATGACCCCTCTTATGCATATATATCATTTCTAAATTATTTTCCTCATCATTTTTCCTTCATTATCACTTTCATTTCAACTCAATATCATTAACAACCAAATCATGATCTATGTTTGGTCATCAACCTAAAAACATAACATTCAAACCTATACACATTCATCATAAATTTTTGATCATAATCACATAAATAGAACATCAACCATGTCAATACATTCTTTAATAATTCAGAACACATTCTACTCCCTTCCTCATTTCATTTCATCTCTAACTTATCACACTAATTCTTCCCCTTTCAAGACAACATAGTACTCTTTTTCTATTAGCTTAAGTAAAGAAAAAGGCTATAAAGTGTATGCACCCAGTGCAACATCACTAATTGTAAAGATCCTATTTTTCAAATCTGATCTCCAAAAATTTCAAACTTCATACCATTGAAAAGCTAAGAGGACAAGCTACAACTTTTAAGAAGAAAAATTTGCCTAAAATAGCCTAGATTAATATAATTTTTCCCCTAAAGTCAAAATATAGATTTTACCCTTATGAATGCTTGAAAATGGAATGCGAAAACTTGGAAAATCATGAGCAAAAAATAAATATATTTCATTAACATCAAAAGAAAATAATTTTACAAAGCTTTAATGGGTATTTCAAGACCCAAATATATCATTGGTCTTATAATCAAAAAATACAAAATATACATGAATGAGTAATACTTGAAATGTGACTAAAGCCTTGTGTTTTCATAAACTAACTTAAATACAAAATATGCAGACTTGGAATGATGCCTTGACTCTCTGTCACTCGACCTTTTGCTCTTCACCTAGAGATGGGGAGGAATAAAGGGTGAGCTTAATAGCTCATGGGTAACAAGTTTATAGTAGAGAAACAAGCAAAGACATTGAAAATATTCATTGTGATAGTAAATTGCATTGAAACCATAAAACACATATTTCTCAAATTCTCAAGCTTGTCAAACCATTCATAAACAACATAATTCATGTGTTTCTCAGCTTGTCAAACAAATAATAAACACTTAAACAATCATAATGGTTTGGGTAGTCCATAAACATGAGGAAGTTCTTGCGAATATCCAGTAATAATAGAATGGACCACTTTGGGTAGTCCATAAACATGAGGGAGTTTGTGAAGGAGTTCTATGCCACTAGCGGGTAGGCAGGAGAAGCCTTTAACATGGTTAACTTGCACGTGACATAACATAATAGACCACCACAAACCCACATAAACATAAATTTCATATCTTGTAACATCTTGCACATTTCGAAATCATGATTTCCATAAGCATGATCATTTCTTAAATCATCATCAAGATTAATGAACCAAACATATAGCAATTTCTTAAATCATTTAAGAAGTGATAAATGCTACATTTATAAATCAATTGAATCATTTAACTTTACTGATTTGGAAAAATACTCATGGCTTATTAACTCAACTATAAACATGTAACCCACCTAAATTCCTTGCTTAAAAACTTACTTAAAAATGCCTCTCCTCTTGCTCCTCTTGCCTCTCTTGATTCCCTTTAACATTAGCAAACATCTATTTCAATAGGAATACAAATTGAGAATCAAAAAGCATATTCACTAAAAATTGATTCTAGAATACTTAAACCCATGTATTTCCTAAGCTTCATGAGCCAAAACCCTTCCAAAAATCCAAAGGATTACAAATGGTCTTACCTTGAATCTTTACCAAACAAAGAGATGTTTGGTTCAAATGGAAGCTCTTCTCTTCCTCTTTCTTTTTCTCTTCTTGAATACCCTTAAAATCACTATTGAAAGCTAAGAAAAGATGAAACCCTAACTTGCTTCTTCCTTTTACTCTCTACTTGCCAAAACTCTCTCCCCCTTTTCTCTCTTTCACTTATTTCCCTTGTTCTCTCCCTTGAATTCACATTTTTGCTCATTTAGTGTACAAGACACACTTTTTCCTTTTCCAATTATACCTTTAATGAGTGCTAAAAGTCCACTTTACCCTTTCTTTAAAGCTTCATTTTAAACTTAAGTGACATGCCACAATTGCCCTCAATACATTTTTACTACTTTAATTTAACTAAACAGTGTAATAAAAGCCTACTAACACTGTAATAATTATTTAAACTCCAATAATAATTTTATTATGACCTCTTAATTCATTTAAATCATGTTTAACTCAGAAAAAAATTCGGGGGCTAACAATAAAAACATCATTAAACCTCCATCTTCAGATGAGATGACACCTACATGTGGAATCAACATCCTTAAGTGGAGAATACATGTTTGGAGCATTGAGGAAGGATTGAAGACAAGGATCATCATCAAGATTGGGAAAAATAGCACATCAACACCAAAATTCCAGATTTTGGCTAAGAAGAGAAGGGGTCTTATATTCAATTTTCTGTCACTTTGATTTCTTCCTTTCTTTGTAAAAATGGTTTTTTTGATTGTTGATGATATTATGGAGACCATGTTAGGCTAATTTCATATTAGGGATTGCTTTTTCATTATTTTGTCAAAATTTATATTTTATAGGATTGAATGAAGTGTCTTTGATAATTGTTGATTTTATTTGTCATCTTGCAACAAATTGAGAGAGTGAGTGAGATACGATTTATGTAGGATTGTACAACGAGAGTTGGTGACCTATAGACTAGCAATCATTATGTTAATTGAAAAATTAGAAGAGATGTCGATTATTAAATTGATCACCCATAGGATAGCTTAATAACTAGTTAAATCAGTAGAGTCTATGGGTAGGTCGAGAGATCGTTCAACTGATTCCTGTTAATTCAATTAGGGTAAAATAGTTACACCTTGATAGAGGGTAATTAGTACATTTGGAAATCTAGAGTGAGACACAATTTAATCAATAAAATAGGAGGGAGATAATTTAGTTTATGAAACAAAGTTGTGTCTAAATTAAATGATGTCTAGGCATCAATCCCTGTGGGATCGATATCTACTTTTTTTACTACAAGTCATGACCCGTTCACTTAAGGTTTTTGAGCGTAAAACAAGTAGATAGGTTTTACCGTTAACAAGTTTTTGGCGCCGTTATCAGGGATTGATTGTTGAGCATCGTGTTTGATTTAGATTATTTTGATTTAATAGTTTTTTATGCTTTTCCTTATGTACTTTAATTCAAGCGAATAATTTTGAGAATAAGCCTGCGCTATGCAACATTTTTTAAAACAATATGCAATTCTACAGGCTATCTAATGAGGTTCCAAATTTCCACATCGTAAATTTCTTAGAGATCTGTGACACTTTCAGATTCAATGGAATGCTTGATGATTCGGTGAAGCTGTGCTTATTTTCAATCATGCTTGGGAGCAACTTGCCCAAGCATTCCTCACCAAATGTTTTTTGTTGACAAAGACGACGAGGATTATCAAGTAGATAACCAATTTCCAGTAGAGCAATGGAGAATCTCTTTACAAAGCTTTGGAGAGATTTAAAGAACTTTAAAGGAGCTGTCCATATCATAACCTCCCAACTGAATTTTTACTTCAAACATTCTGTAACAGAGTGAATCCTAGCACAAGCGGTATAATTGATGCAGCAGTCAAAGGTTCACTGATGACGAAGACAGTGGAAGTAGCTCATGAGTTATTGGAGGAGTTGGCAAGCAACAGTTGCATGTGGTCGAGCGAGAGGAGTAGATAAGGGCAGAAGGAACAAAAAGGTATGTATCTATTGACTCAGTTACTAACTTGCATGCTTAAATCAACGCATTGACAAAGTAGCTAAACAACATGTACGGAGCATCCACCTCAGCAGTTAAGGCAATGCAAGCACAATGTGAGCTGTGTGGGGAGAACAACCACAGCTCACAGAATGTTTTCTATTGGGAGCTAGCAGGACCAAATAGGTAAGTTATTTAGGCTAGTTGTAGCAAGGTAATAATCCATATTCGAATACATATAATCTGGGTTGGAAAAACGACCTGAACTTTTCTTAGAGTAACAATAATGCAAGTGGCCAACAAAGACCACAAGGACTGCCAGGATTCTAGCAAGATCTAATCGGAGCATTAGAAAGAAAAATGGATAAGATGATGGAGGTTTTGGGGTCCGAATTGGCGGCACAAGAAGAGAATTATAAAAGGATGCATGCAAGCCAGGAGGAAAATCAGAAGAAAATGGAAGCAAAATTCGATCAGATTTTGAAGAATCATGCATCATCCATCCATAATCTGGAAGTTCAGGTAGGACAACTAGCTAACGCTTTATCTTGACGAAAGCAAGTAGTCTACTAAGCAACATTGAGATGAATCCGAAGGAAAGAATCATGGCCATTACTCGGATGGAGAAAGAAGAAAGCAAACATAGGGAGAAATATGGAAACAAGTAAGAAGAACAAATAGTGTTGGAAGTCTTTCCAAGTGGACCAGTAAGCGAGTTAATTAAGGAACTTCAGCTTGGACTTCCACATCAAATTTTTACTCAATGGAAGCCATCTTCAAGTGAAGTAGCTCAGAATTCTAAAGAAGGGGAGTTAAGCGAGATGATAGACATAACAAATCAAGTCCAGATAAAGCTCATATTAAAGTGGTCATTGAAAGAAGAGGTTATCAAGCACATATTAGGAGAAAGCCCACATATAGCACAAAAGAAAAAAGGCCTTTCGTGAAGAATAAATAGAGTTAAGATAGATCGAGCATTTTCGAATTTGGGAGTATGTATCAATATGATGCCGTACTCGTTTAGCCAGAGTTAGGTCTAGAAGAGCCAGAGTCGACTGAGACATTATTGAAAACGACTAATAGGACAATGCATTTAACGAAGGAGATCATCAAGAATGTGCAGCTACACATTGATAAATTTGTCATTCTATCTAATTTTCATATATTGGATATTAGTGAAGACGAGGAAACCTCGATGGTTCTTGGGTGACCGTTTCTAGCTACTGCTCGTGTGATTATTGATGTTGATGGGGGGGAGTTAATACTGGGAGTAGGGAAGGAGCAGTTAACATTTAAGGTGTTGAAGAAGAATTATTATCCCACTCTACCCCTGATAGACATCAAGGAATGTAAAATTTAAGGAGGATGGGAAAATATTGAGGACCCCAAAAATGCAGTTAGGAAGAAACGAACGCATAGGAGAAGGTGAAGAAAGGAAAACAATGATGAAGGTGGAGCCCAGAATAAGTTAGCCCCAGTACAAAGTTTGAGATCATTTTACGCACAGCTATCATTCCGGTCATTTGAATCACCATGAGTAAGAAGGAGAGTCGACCTACTGACGGTAATAGAAGCGCTGCATAGGAAGCAACCTATGGGAGTCAACTAGATTTTTTTGTTTTTGTTCAATTACTTATTCATTTGAATTCCTTAGTTATGATCAAGTTTGAATTGGATTTGATTACTATTTATGTTGATTTTGTTTTCTTTTCAAATTTCTTGTTGATGATAGTATCTTGATGTGTTTGTAGGTTTTGGGATTATAGAGGATGAAAATAAGCTTGGAAGAAGGTTTGAAAGTGTAAGGATCACCAATTCCCACATTCATGGGAATTGTGATGATTCCCATGAATGTGGGAAATCTCTCCAGAAAGATTCTGGAGAGAAAACCCAGTGCATGGGAATTTTGGTGATTCCCATGGACATGGGAAACCTCTCTAGAAAGTTTCTAGAGAGGAATTTCATGCTCATGGAAATTCTGGACATTCCCAAGAACGTGGGAATCTTCTCTAGAGAGCTTCTGGAGAGGAAACCCACACTCGTGGTAATTGAGGGGATTCCCACGAGCGTAGGAATCCCATCCAAGACGGGTTTAAAATTTCCCCCTTTTTTCTCTCATTCTCTTTTTAAAATTTCAATCCCTGTCTCTCTAGAACATGATTTTCTCTCCTCCCACTCTAAAACTCTTCATTTTCCATCTAGATTCTTGGTATTCTCTTCATTCTTTTCCATTAATCTTACATTCCTTCGCTCTTTTCATGCATCAATCATTCAAAAATATAAGGATTTAAGTAAGATTTTATTTTCTCTCTCTAAAATATGAATTTCACTCTCTCTCTTTCATTTTTTGCAGATTTTCTTCGAATAATGGCTCCACCCAAGACAGTGAAGGTTAGGCATGAGCTTCACCTTCAAGTTTTCGATGAAGGGAAACCTAATTTAGCCGCCACCTATTGGGCCCCATTTTTGATTTACTCAGAAGAAGAAGGTGCACATTATTGTGACTTTAGGAGTAGAGCAATAATTACTCCTAGGTATTTTGATTTTGACGTGCTAGAAAACATAGGAGTGAGATGTCAACCTAAACAATTAGCTATGAACATAGGGGTGGAATAGATTTTTATGGTGCGACGTGCCCATTTTTGTCACTATATCTTTAGAGTTTTTTACAATAGTTAGGTATAACTCTATGATGGATCTGTTTTGATTTAGGCTAGGTGGCAATGTTCTTAAACTTGATTACTCTGTCATGCATGAATTGTTTAGCTTGTCGAATACAAAAGTTTTAGATGATCATACTGATTTTGGTGTAGATTCTTATTGGATACTAATGGGTGAAACCGATTTTGATTCGTGTATTGGTCTGAACTCTCTGATTAGGAGTGCTGAACATTTGTTATTACATAAATTTATGTGCCTGACTATGTTCAACAAAACAGAAATCAATAAATGCTTAGCTAAAGAGCTTTTATTTTTATGATGCATGGATAGAAAGATTAAAATCAACACTCCTTATAGGATTTTTCGATCATTAGTGAGTGTGATTACTAAAAAGAATATGTCTTTTAAGATGGCCCATATTGCTTCTACTTTAGGTGCATTTTATAATGTTAATATGGAGAATCTGCATATTGCTCCCCACGACATGTTTGATATAGTTTATTTAAGACGTGCTGAGATTTTGGAAGTCCAATCTATGGAACTTCGCAATCCTCAGACGCGCACTGTAGTAAGGAGCAGGAGGGGCACCAGGGCCCTTCCAGAGCAGCTACAGAACCTGAGGAGAAAGCGATAGTAAAGGAAATGAGGGAACCGACTGATGATTATCAGTCGATTCTCGACCAAATAGCTGTAAATCAATAATAGATGACCTCTTAGCTCGATGAGCTCGGCACTCAAATGTGGCAAGTTCACAAGGAGCAACAGAGTATGAAGAGAAGGTTCCTCAACTTCTGTCGGAGGAATAATTTTGAAGCTCCTACCCCACCACCGTCATTGCCATCTTCAAAATAATCTTTTCTTATCCCTTAAACTTTTAAATTTTGTTGTTTCTTGTGTGTGAGTGCATTTATTTTATGTGTATTTGGTTTCATATCAATTCTTTGCGTGCTATGACTTTTGTTTCATTCTAATTTCTTTAATTTTGATTTGACTTTAGTATCTTCTGTTTGCTTTAATATCATTCGTTTGTTTTAATTTCTTCTGTTTGGTTTGTTTTCACTTTTGTATGGTTTGATGTCATTTCCCTTTATTTGGTTGTTGTCTTGTCGCATTGAGGACAAGGTGATCTTTAAGTGCGGGGAGGTGACATCAAAGGCCTTACTTTCATTTTTTCTTTTATATTGTGTTGAATAGGATGTATGTTTAGGCATATTGTATTTGCTTTGTGTTAGCAATGGAACCATATTTGAGTCACTTTGATAAATATTGCCATGAAATTTTGTCATATAGTTGGAATTAGATTGAATACATGCTTAAACTCAAATTAGGCCACTTGAGTAGAAAAATGAACTATATAGAGTGATGAAAAGTAGTTGGTTACATAAGCTTAGTCACAAATTGACATCTGAATAATGAGGTAGTGTAGAGATCTATAATGAGTTTTCAATTGAGCTAAAGTGAGGATTGAGCCATAGGACTTCATCTATAATCATTTCATTTCTGTGTTGAGTGTACTTCCATAGGTTACTACCTTTAGAACTTACTTTGAATAGGTTTGAGTCTACGAGATGCATGCTTAATAGAGATGATCTAGGCCTTTTTTGTATTAACTCTTGGCTTAAATGGCCTATCTGGTAATTATCCCTTGCTACCCCTTTTTGAGTCTTAACCTTTTTGTTCCTTGAGAACACCCAAAATTTTAAAACTTTAACCCCTATTGTCCTACCCTTTTCACAAGCCTAGTAAAGTATTAAGTAAAATATTAGTTAGGATTGTGCGAAATTTTTATCAAGACAAATTAAGTATAATTCTGCCTATGGACTACATTGTATATAGTGCTAGTTTTGATTCATAGTTCTTCCATGTATGAACAAAAAGAAAAAATATATGAAAATTAAAAAAAGAAAAAAAGAAAAGAAAAAGGAAGAACAAGTGAATAGCGTCAATAAGTGTAGAATATTAGTTATATTTGTATGCCTCGTAGTTATATTTAGTTATCCAATTTTATCCATTTTTTACTTATGCTTGTGCTAAACTCTCATTTCCCTCTTGTGCCCTACCTTAACCTTTACCACATTATAACCCTAAACAAGTCCTTTTGATCTATTTATCCATATAATCATTGTAGAGGAGAATTGGTGTATTAGCAAGCCTATGATAGTGTAGTTGCTGAAAGGAAGTTTGAACAAAACACTAATCCTTAAACACTTGAGCAAAATGAGTGAAAACCGTGAGGAAGATTCATTTGTGCATCTTTACTTATTTTTGAGTGATTGTGCTGATTGTGAGTTTGTTTATATACACCAATGAAAAAGTAGTCATCGTATCTGTATTAAATTGATATTTAAGTTGGCTTGAATTTGAGGGATTATATGCTTTAATCTACGTGAAAATGAAGTGGTAGAATGGATTGGTTGTATTTATTTTGCTTGAGGATAAGCAAAGATTCAAGTGTGGGGATCTTGATAGGTATGCATTAGGATATGTTTTTATAGGTAATTGGAATGTGTTTTCTTGTATAATTGTTGTTTATTATTCTAGTTTAGGATTCATTTTGCATGTTTTCATTAATTTTTATTTTCAGTATTGTTCTTGTGTGTTTGATGCTAATTGAGGGTAAGAATTGATTATTTTGTGAAGGAAATAAGAGGGAACAACTTGGAGGATGAACAAGAAATTAAAGAAGAGAAGAGAAGAGGAGTTCTTTGGGGACAAATTCCCACGTTTGTGGGAATCAAGTAAATTCCCATGGACGTGGGAAATCACAACAAAAAATGAAGAGTGTTTCTGTCTATAATTCCGATGCTTGAGGGAAACAAGCAGATTCCCACGAACGTGGGAATTGAAATTTGAGGCAATCTGCGAGGCTTCATTAAACCTAGAATTTTTGGACTATAAAAGCATCATAAAGCCTCATTATTTTGAGGAGATGACATCCTCCTGTAGAAACAACATCTTTGGGTGGAAAACACACGTTCATAGCATTGAGGAATGATTGAAGACAAGGATCATCATCAAGATTGGACAAAATAGTACATTAACACCAAAATTTCAGATTTTGGCAAAGAAGAGGAGTCTTATATTCAATTTTCTGTCACTTTGATTTCTTCCTTTCTTTGTAAAAATAGTTTATTTGATTGTTGATGACATTATGGAGACCATGTTAGGCTAATTTCATATTAGGGATTACTTTTTTATTATTTTGTCAAAACTCATATTTTATTGGATTGAATGAAGCGTCTTTGATGATTGTTGATTTTATTTGTCATCTTACAACAAATCGAGAGAGTGAGTGAGATGAGATTTGTGTAGGATTGTACAATGAGAGTTGGCAACCTATAGATTAGCAATCATTATATCAATTGAAGAATTAGAAGAGAGATTTTAATTAGTTAATTGATAACCCATAGGATAGCTTAATAACTAGTTGAATCAATAGAGTCATTGGGTAGGTTAAGAGATCATTCAATCGATTCCTATTAATTTGATTAGGGAAAAATATTTACACCTTGAGAGAGGGTAATTAGTACATTTGGAAATCTAGGGTGAGACATAACTCGATCAATAAAATAAGAGGGAGATAAAATAAGGAAAAAGTAATCTCTAGAACGTAGATTTTTAAATTCAGATTTTCTGCAATTGTGGTATTGTTCATTATTTATATTAGTCTTTTAATTTTAATTTTAATTTAATTTTCCAGATTATTTGCATTTTACAATTTAGTATCTTAAATAAAGTGTGTCTAAAATAAGAGATGTCGAGGTATGAATCCCTGTGGGATCAAGTTCTGCTTTTTTTACTACAAGTCACGATCTGTTCACTTGCAGTTTTTGAACATAAAACAAATAGATAGGTTTTACCATCAACACAAAACAAGGTCTTTTTTTATTTCATCGATAGTTAGGAACTCATCCTCAAGAAATTCGACATTATGGGAATTAATTTCAGTCATGCCACCATTTGGGTGTTCGCCAAACATCACATACCCTTTGAAGTGTTTAGGGTAATGAACACCATTTTAGTAGCTCTTGGACCAAGTTTTCTATGTTTATGGGTTGGGTTGTACATATAGCCAGTCAAAACCTGTAACATCCCGGTTCCGTAGAACGGGTCGGACCAGAGAAACGGGTCCAAGTGTGGTAAATAAGAGAAATTAGGAAA
>JANZXR010361568.1:0-20496 GCA_027575705.1 Erythroxylum echinodendron
TCTTACCGATCTATATTACTTGTCGACGGGGTGCACTTGCCTCTAATTGGTCTAGATAGAATTTAATTTATATTGTTTTATTTAGACCGCAACAGTTTGTAGGTCAGGTAAGATACGCCACGTTCCCAAGAGATGCAGATTTCTCATAAGTGAACTTAATGGCCTATTGCTCATAGAAGATGATGACCTACTACTTATGAAGAGGTTATGAAGAGTTCATAATCTGACAAAGGGTTTCAAGCTATGAAATTTGAAATGGATTCCATATATGACAACTAAGAATTGAATTTGGCTCACCCACTCGAAAGGATAAAACCCATAGGGTGCAAATGGGTTTTCTAGAAGAAAACTAACATAGAGGGTAATGCAGTTACCCATAAAGCTAGGCTTCTAACTAAAGCCCAGTAGCTATGCTTAAATCTATTAGGATACTCCTAGCCATTACCGCTCATTATGATAATGAGATATGGAAAATGGATATGAATTCCTTAATGGAAACCTAACTGAGGATGTTTATATGACATAACTTGATAGTTTCATATCCATGAATGGAGAAAAGGTATGCAAGCTTTAGAAATCCATTTATGGATTGAAGCAAGCATCCAGGAGTTGGAATATCCTATTTAATAAGACAATCAAAGAGTTTAGTTTCTCACAAAATCCAGATGAGTCGTGTGTGTAAAAGAAGGTTAATGGGAGTGCAATTGTGTTCCTTGTACTGTATATAGATGACATATTGCTAATAGAAAATGATGTCTCAGCTTTGCAATAAGTAAAATTTTGGTTAGCTAAGAACTTCTCTATGAAAGACCTTAGAGAAGCTACTTATATTTTGGGGATAAGGATCTATAGAGATAGATCTAAAAGGTTACTTGGTCTTTCTGAGTCTACATATATAGACAAGATGCTAAAGAGGTATAGTATGGAGTAGCCTAAGAGAGTTTATCTTCCTATGGTACATGGGATTACACTCTTTAAATCTATGTGTCCAAAGACATAAGATGAGAGGACTTGCATGAGTTTGATTCCTTATGCTTAGGCTATATGATCAATCATGTACACTATGTTATGTACTAGACCTGATGTATTGTATGCTTTAAGTGTTACGCGCAGATATCAGTCAGAACCTGGTAAGGGTCATTAGGTGGCTGTCAAGAATATCCTTAAGTACTTGAGAAGAACTAAAGATGTATTCTTAGTATATGGAGAAGGTGATCTTATGGTAAGCGGGTATATTGACGCCAACTTCCAATCCTATAGGGATGACTCCAAATCCCAATCTGAATATGTATTCACACTGAATGGTGGTACAGTTAGCTGAAAAAGTTTTAAAGAAGAGACGACTGTTGATTCGACAATAGAGGCAGAATACATTTTAGCTTTAAAAGTGACAAAGGAAGCGGTTTGTATCAAGAATTTCATCATGTAACTTGGTATGGTTCTGAGCATAATAGACCCAATGTAGTTATGTTATAAAAACAATGGGGCTATGGTGCAGGCAAAGGAACTGAGGTCTCATCAGAAGTCTAAACACATACTCAGGTGCTACCATTTTATTAGAAAGATCATTACTAGAAATGATGTCAAGATAGAGAGAGCTCCCACCGATCAGAATATAATTGATCTGTTAACTAAAAATATTTCTCAAAAGAGTTTTGTGTCATATGTACACACCTACGGTATTAGATATTAAGGAGATTGGCTTTAGTGCGAGTGAGAGTTTGTTAGAGAAGTGCTCTAAAGGCAATCACCTTTAGCACTTATTGTACAAATCATTTTATGATTAATAAAGGCATTTTCACTATTTCGATGTTCATACGTTTATGGATTTGATGTTGATCTTAAGTTGATTTAACGAAGTCCTTGATATAAAACATAGCATGGAGGAAATCATGATGAGATCACGATAATAAGATTCCTATCATGTGTAATTATGTTAGTATCTAAACTTTCCCTAGTCATAGGATTAATGAGATAGGATATCATTAATCCTAATAGCTGAGCATATGTTATACTCCTTGATTAGATCAAGCTGTAGATCTTATAAGCCGTAGACATGAGTTGTTTAGAGTTAACATATGGATGCTTACTAAGGGTAGTAAGTACATTGGATTGACCTACTATGAAACAATCATATGGATATTCTATTCCAGTGTCAATGATAGTTTCATCATAGAAATGGTGTAAGTATCCTTTGACTTGAGGTGCTCAAAGATAACTCAGATACTGATTCTATGTTTTGACTCCATTCATCGGTGCCTTTTAGGGGTTACTCAAAGCATGGTGATTGGGTACAACGTGAGGTATTCGAAGGTAATTAAGATTCACCACTCCTAATAGAAAGAGATGATAACCACGACTTCTTATCGGGGTCATTACTTGGGAGTCTCTAGCCAGAGTAAATATATGTCATGAAGAGAGTCTTCAATGATACATAGAGTAATGAAATCCTTAGGATAAGATCTAATATCACTTGGACTAGATGTGACGTAGTCAGCCTAGTGGAGTTGACACTTTGACCATACTCTGAAACAAATGGGGTATGGATGGTGAAAAGATAAATTGCATGGAAACAATATGTATGGAAGGGTTTGTAGTTAAACTACTGACTTTCCGGTCAATTGGGGGTTATGATGTGTTGCTAGATACCACTTATGACTTACTTGAATCAAGTGTTAATTCAAATGGCCAATATAACTGGGAACATATTCGGTCACACACATAGGAGATCCGATGGATGAATAAAATGATCTTGAATGGTGATTCAAGATATGAGAGAGTGTTTTGGGATTGGATTGTGATGTGATCGTGGTATAAAACATTGCATGGAATGGAATAGAAACAAGTGTTGTTGGCTTCCATTAATGCATGCTATTCATGGTCATTAACTTCTGATAACTTCCATTAATGCATACTATTTATGACCATTAACTTCCTATAACTTTCCATTAGTGATGGGGTTCTGGAAGGCCAAATGGTGCAGAAAATTGAGATGATTTTCGTGAATCTTGTGTAAGTCACAAATGAAAAATGAAGGTTTTTTTTCTTACACATTTTTTCTCTCTAACTCTCTTAAGAGTTATTGTCTTTTCTAGCATAAAGAAAGAATTCTAGCCATCTCTTAGTGGGGTTTCATCCTTCTATCTTTGTGTGGATTTTCATTAAAGACAGCCTACGTTGGTCATTGTGGTTTATCATAACCCAAGGCGAAAAAGATTAAAGAATGAAGGAGATCATCAGAAAGGTATGTAAACATCTTACATTTCATGTTTTTGTTTTTAAATATCTATATGCATGAGTAGATCTAGTTTTTGAGGTTTTGCTTTATTTCTGCTGCGTATGTTTGATATATATTATGTATAAGATGCATGATCGGAACTTAACATGTATAACACTATTCTCTTATAAAGAGGGATTATCTTTTGTAAATTTACAAAGAATGAGATGGAAAAAGAGACCATAAAGACAATTCTTTGTTCTAGTGCAGCTAGTGACCTGATGTTTTCTTAAGTATGTACTGGTAACATTTATGACTTCTTCATCTATTCAAATAGAGCTTATTACATGTTATGACATTACTTCACAAATAATTTGGTTAAGAAATTTGATTCCTGAACTGTTTATGGTTGATTTAGTTAACAAACGAATCCGGTTGTACTGTGATAATTTTTCTATATTATTGTTCTATAGTAACAAAAAGAATATAATAGGGGTTTAAGTATTTGGTGCTTAAATATTTGACCATAAAGGAATTTGTACAGAAAGGTACCATTATAGCAGAGTAGCAGAGTACATTTTGGATAAGGATATATTAACTAATCCTCTAACTAAAGGAATTTGCCTAGTTATTTTTAAAAGACATATCTATAGTATAGGTGTTTTGAAGTCCTTTGACATTATTAGCTAAAAATCATTATATAGTTTCTCCAAATACAATATTTTTTTAATGTATTATGATTGTGTTGATTATATATATTAATGATCAACATTTTATTTTTAGTCATATAATTTTTTTACATTACATAGGTGAAAGTTTTAGGAGTTATGTCAATCTTAAACATATTATAAATCACTAGGCATGCATATAGTTGGAACTTTATCCTATGTCTCTTGATAAATTCAAATAACTTAAGATATTAATGGATTTATGAGACATTAGGGGATATAAATTTTTAATATTATAAAGGTTTTCTTTAATACAGTTTAATATACATTGAGAGAAACTACTGCAGTTTAGCTTAAAGTTTAGAAAATTACGGACAAAAAAACAAAATATGGTCCATTATAAAATATACAGCTACCATTATTGTTTTATATACTCTATCTTTGCATTTATGGAGTAAGATTATTAGATATAGATGATTGCATTTGATTTGTGTCACATATAACACATGTTTTTAATACCTTTTGTAATCAAAAGCCTTACAAGACTAAATGATATAATTTTATTATCTTTAAATCAAATGTCTTATAAAAGTCGAAAATTCAATTTTATTTTTATTCTCTTAGCATCTATTATTTTTCTTTATTATAAATATAATAATTAACATTTTTAAAGGAGGACAATATTATAATTTATTTTTACTAAACATTTATTAATTAAAAAATTTTAAAATAAGACTAAGAAAGTTAAAAATTTTCCAGTATAAAGATAACAAAGTAGCTAAATAAATGATTTAATTAAGTGGACCAAAGTTTAGTAGAGCAAATGATACCTTATCAGTATGAATTAAGTTCTTATTAGGTTTATGATAGGAAAGCCCAATAAAGTTACTTTAATAGTTGCTAGGTCTCTTGCTGCTGCTTAAGTCAGTTCACAGATATATACTTTCCTTTAACTCATTCGATGATATGTCCATTAAGAAAGGTGTAGAAAGATCTTTTTGGTATTATTGTATATAATTTTTATTAAGGAGGATCATAAGTTGTAGCTACTTATTTGAAGGTCGATGAGCTTAATCAAAGTCTTCAATAATTTGCATAAATATAAATGGATACCAAACTAGGTATATTTTTTTAATGATATCTCCATTTATACAATTTTATGTTTAATCTTGGATTGATCAATATTTGATAATTTTCTTATAAGAAACAAAAAAATCAAGAATATGATGTTTTCTAAGGAGCTTTCTTTAAGTTTAATCCTTTTCATAATCATTAATCTACTACTATTCACTCTTAAGATCTCCATTATGGCTATAGAAGAAATAAGAAATGACATAGAAAATGATAATAAATTAAAAGAGTTAATAGCAATAGACGAACAAGAAGCAAAAAAGAAACACTAACATCAAAGAGACTCATAAAAGGAAGCAAATGTCCTTTCTAAAGCATAAAATTATTCTTTAGCTGGACACTGATAGCTCTAGGAGGCTCATTGAAAAGAATGAGTATGTGTTGATTGTTACTTAAACACTTTGATGCCAAAAAGTGCAATGCTTATGTAAAAGATTGTTCAGGTTGTAACACGCACAAACATATAGGAATTGTTCTCTTAAATGTTAAGCTTAAATCCTAAAGCCTTACTGATCTCTCGACTTGCAATAAAGAACAGGTTAAAAACCAAAATTCAATGGCATGGAAATGTGGACTCTACTTGTGTATTATGTAAGATGGAAGTGAATAATTGAGATCACCTATCTTCAATGCAGGTTTTCTAAAGCAGTCTGTAGCAGGATCTTACACTTAATTTGCCAATGGCACTTACATGTATGACTGGGAGCAAACATTGAATTGGGTGATTAACCATTTGAAGCAGAATATTTCTAATAGACAAATTCCTAAAGTGCCTTTCACCTTCACCATTTATAAGCTTTGGAAGGAGAGGAATAACAGAATCCTTACACATAGAGAAGAAGAGAAGCACCAGCTTATAGAGAAGATTATTAATTGGATCTAATTGGCTATCATTACTAAGAATGTTTAAAACACTCTTTCATCAGACACAAAGTTGAGATTGAATCTATAAATTAGATCTTAACTTATTTTTGTAATCGTTTTGTTTTTTATTGTACTTAACTGAGGGCTTTGCGGCCTTGAACTCAATGTAATGTTGTATTACTTTTAGGGCTCTACAGCCTTGAACTCATTGTAATATTGTATTAGTTTTACCTATAGTTAATACTAATTAGTCATTTGTCAAAAAACAGATACCCCAAAGTTGTTTTGTTACTTAAAATTAAAGGGTTTCCTACCTTTTTTTAATGTAAATGGGAGCTCTTAGAATTATAATTGTGGACTTTTGGTGTAAGTTTCTATTTTTCTTTTTCTAATACTTGATAAAGTAAGTTTTGTTTTTGTTTTTCTAATACTTGATAAAGGTTCACATACAACAAAACTAACAAAGCTTACCCAAGGAAGTTTAGTCATTAAGTGATATTGAGGCCTACTTGTGGTGGCATCATTTTGATTAATTGTGAATTAATGCATACATGTTTTAAAACAAGGAGTTAGGCTATGAGTAACAATTATTATAAAAGCTATTATTAATTATTAGGTGTGTTTATGATGTTATAAGTTGATAGATATTTCCATTCTTCTTCTCTCATAATTCTTTACAAATTTCTATATTTTTATATAAAGTTTGAATAATGTGGTATGTGGAGTTGATATATTTCAACTATCTTTCTTAATTGAGTTTGATTGTGTGTGTGTGTATATATATATATATATATATATATGGGCTTCATAGAGAGCTTCCCAACTTGGCCCAGGCTAAAGCCTAAAAATTTCACTCAAAGTGATGTTGTTTTGGAAAAATAACGTGATTTGAATTTTTAAAAATAAAAAATAAATTTGATCGGGTTTAATGAGGCTCGAGCCCTGAACCTTAGACCATTGCCAAGCTTAATTGTATTAAGTTGTATTACAGTTCTTATAGTAAGGTGAGTTTTAACAATGGTAGAAAGAACTAGGACTAGTAATATAATGAGGTTAGAAGAAAATATTAAGAATCAACTTTGGGAGATGGATCTAAAGTATGAAAAAAACTAAAAAGCTAAAAGAGTGGATATTACAATTGTATTAACAATCTAGTCAATAGAAAAACGTGATGAAGAAGAAGATATTACAATTGTACTAAGAACCTAGTTAACAAAAGAAAGGACTTGTTTAAGAAAGTTCTAGCATGTGTGTAATTCAAACATTATTGACTCCTAAAAAAGATGAAAGTTGGAAATTTTACATTGATTGTTATACAATAAACAAGATCATAAAATTGTAGGTTTTCATCATAAAATTGTAGGTTTTCATCCCTAGCTTTGAGACATATGAGAAAATGAAGTTAATGATTGATAAACAAAACTAATTCAAATCATAAAATTAAAATAATGAATAAATTTAATCAATTACAATTAAATAAAATCTAAGTAGACTTCCATTAAAACTTTTCTGATGCTATAAATTTTTCTTGACTCAATGATTAGTTTTTTAAGATAACTAATCTTCGTTCTTTAGACTATTAATAATTCCACTTTTACAATTATATTCTCTTGATAAATATAGCTCATTCTTAAGTTGATTGATTGAAGTTTCTTTCTAATCAAAACCACTAAAAACATGTTACCTTGCTTTGAAAATTCTAACGACAAGTTTGAACCTAACCCATTTATATTGCCTTGTCTTGGGGGTTCCATGTGAGTCTCATTGTTTACATTATGATTTATATATAGAAAATAAAATCTTAATTTGAATGTATAAAATTGAAAATTGAATTAAAATGTTTACAAATTTCAATTTAACATAATGTAATCATAAACAATTCTCAAGAAAACTAAAACTTGTTATTGAATTAAAAACCAACTAAAATGTCAATCACCTTGATCTATGTCCTAATTAGTTTATAATAATATAAATAAATCCCACAAAGAATAACCAAGAATGTAAGAATAACTAAGAATGTAAGAAGGAAGTTTGAATTCTTAAGCTTGAATACTGAATGTTCTTAATATATCCTGACGAAATTCTCAATTTTAGAGTGCTTTTAATTAAACCCAAATTACTTTACTCAACTCTTAAACGATACTTTTTCTCTAAAATTGATCTCCAAGAACTGATCTCCAGCTCCCACCTTTACTTTTCATCATCTCTCTCTTAAACTATGAAACCATAGAATTTCTATCTAATGTAGCCCAAACACAGGACCATATTAGGGTCTTGTGCTTTTAAGACTCCTTTTTTATTCTTTATGTAATAAGACACTGCCAAACATAATTCCAAACATGGGTCTATGTTTCCTTATACTGATGACCTCAGGGAGAACATGATAAGATGTAATAAAGTCCTAAAGAATAATGCCACCTTATTGAACACAGTTTGGACATAGGTCTATATTAGTATTGTGTTAGTCATTTAAAAATCTTTTTCCTGAATAAAATGCGGAAAATTTGAACACAAGTAAAAACTTGAAACTTTGTTGGCATTATGTTCCCAGTCTTTCACTTAAAATTTGTCAAATTTTCTCTAACTTGACCCAATCTCTCTAGCTTTTCTCCTTCATTAAGGGACTGAAACAAGATTTGCAATCCAATAAAATTCATTTTTAAATACCAAATTTATTGAAAACATAAAAATAAGCATAATTATCTCTAAATTCATGCTAAAAATAAAGTACAACTAGTAATTATCATATTCTCTTTTACTTAAGCAATTTCTTTTCGTCAAGAAAATCAATTTGCATAATTCAAAATTAGATATGAAGTAATTATAGAAAAAAATTTAACAAATCAAACATATCCACTAAGATTCTCCACTACTTATTCAATTATAAAGTTTTTCAAATTGTTTAATATTTAAATACTTACATCCATTTATAAATTAATTCAATCTATTATAAAATCCTTCCTCTAAATTTAAAAAATTCAACTCAATACATAAGATAAACATACATGAGAAAAAATATTTCAACTTATAAATATCTTTATAACTCTTATTAAATGGTAAGTAAGACTAAAAGTTTAAATCAAAACAAAAGCATTAAGGGCTTATTTAAATAACCTTTAAATGCAAAAGTAAATACCTTATCATGAATAATCTTAATTACTTAATTGGGTCACCATTTTATATTGCTACTAACACCACTTTTTAACTTTAAACTCCTTACTTGGATTGAAGCCAATAGAATAAATTTATTTATGGTTGAAGCCAACAAAATAAATTTATATATACTCATTTAAATTTTTTTTCATATAGTATAATAAAAATGATAAAAAAGAATTCACATTTAACTTAATATATGTATAAAATTTATACATCCACACGCAAATCAAGATAAAAAAAATAAAGGGAGGAGAATAAAATAAAAGAACTAGCACTTCACTAATATAAAATATAGGAACATTGCAACATTTACTAAATTGTCTCAATTTTCATTAACAACAAATTATTTTCCTATATAGTCATGTCATGACAAAGGTTAAAAGTGACCATGTTAGTCCTTAGAGGGTGGATTCAGAGTGGGCATATAGGAGAGTATCATCTAGGAGTTGACCACATCATCAACTAATATCAACTCTCTCTCATCACTTAGCACTCCTATCTGCTTACTAATTAGATAATGATTGATTTTTTGACGATCATACTAAAGTTTAAGTGATACAATAGCTAAATAAAGGCATCCCTAAATGGCATTATACCCAATGTCTCATACAATGCAAGAAAAATGAGTCTTAGTGGGTAACAACAACAATGTTGTCCCATCATGCACATAAAAAATGTAAGATCAACTTATGCACGTACTTCATTATGTGATAGTGGAATCCAAAGTCCTTGGACTTTGTGGGAAACTAGGATGTATTGTGGCTACCTTATGTCAATAAACTAAAAAATGAATATTTCGTTATTCCCAATTAACTAGGGTTATATTAAGACACATTGTATGCATATGTTACTCAATTCAGAATTTAGCAAGATGCTAAATTGATTGTAGTTAAAGTAGTGATGGATGCCCCCCAACTAGAATTAAATGACTGATTCATCACCCCAAGTCATTTTTTCTCTTCCACTTGGAATTTATATATAAACTTCAACACTATTCCAATACATTGCTTTTTAAATATAACTTAAGCCATCCATCAAAGTTTACCATCCACTGCTCTCTAGTCTCCATGTTCAACTCTTTTATGACTTCCCAATTGATATGCTGTGATACCTTAAACTTCTTTGTCTAAAAAGTTTGAAAGTGGTTCCAAATTAATCTTAATCATAACTAAAGGAACATATGCATAGGTTGCTCTATAAGTGATACATGAGAGGGGATATTTGTAATTGGGATATCAACCACAATTAGAAGCTAAGGTTTGGGATTTCTAGGAGTGATTGCCCTTGATGTGGAAATTACAACTCTTAACTTCTTGCAACAAATTGCTATTTTACCCATTTATGGTATGTTAAGGTTGCCAATTTTCTCATTATAATAGATATTTAACCAAAAGGAAACAATTTAGTCTATAATTATAATGATTATCTCCTTATATTTACATAAATAAAAAATTAAACTGAGTTGAATACAACACCTAACATGAAGAGTATGTTAAATGAAAATTTATTAACTGTTAAAATGTTAAAGTTAAATTTTTAAAAGAAATCAAATAAAAGGCACACCTTATAAAGTGAATTCTACGAGCAGTTTAACTTTGTTATTAAACATCAGACATGAGTTAAGGGTAAGGTAAAAAAAACATTAAGTAGAAAGAACCATTTACTTTAACACTTCTTTTTTCAAAATTTAATCAATTCCTTAATAATAATAAATAGGTAAAAGAATCCTACAATACACATCTAAGCTAGCTAGCATACCTAATCATGCTTCCAACTAAACTGGTCAATTAATAACAAGTGCAAAGCTAACATTTCTGCCATCTTTCCCTTATGTTTTATGTAAGTTTATGTTGTACTCCCCTTACTAAAGCAGTAAGTCTAATATGCATTGCAGTTTTATAAAACAATTCCTCTTGACTTGTTGTAACAACTCTAAATAACCTAAATTTATATATCATTGCAGCCAAATTGATCTTGAACAACTTGTAATCTGTTTTATTTTTTTCTTTTATCTTTAGTGTCAAATCCTATTTAAAAATTCTAGATCAATCAGTTGCTTTACATTTAACATTCAAGAGACAAAATATATTATGTCAGATTTTGCATTACAGTTACTTAACACTTTGGTAGTAAAAGTACTGAGGTTTAAAAAAATTAAAAATAAAATATATTTCAAATAAAAAGTTTGCAATAATTTATTCAAAAATTTTAGTTAGAAAAAGGTACAACCACTTCCATTTTGTGATCCACGATGACTATCTTTTTAGAGAAAATTAAAATTTCTATCTAATACTTCTATAAATAGATAAAACCAAAAAAAATGGTTAAAGATCTCTTTTATTATAACATCCTATGTGTTATATATATATAAGAGACAACTTCTTCTTTTCCCTATTTTCTTATAATTTCATTTTAACCCCTCCCAAAAGTTATTATTCATGAATTTTCTCTCTCTAACCATTCTTCACTATTGGTGACTCAAACCAGTTAGTGTTATATACCAATCTCTTCCTATCGACGAGCCTGTCACAACCATGCCTATTTTAGCCACCGTTATCGCCAGAATCGTCGTAAAAACTGACGAAAAATGCCAATCGTCGATCTGTCACTTCCGGTGGTTGTTTCCAGTCACCACCACCACCATTCAATAGGTATCGATGTTAGGAACAAAAGTCCCATGGTCCCATCACTAGCCACCTCCTGGATCGCCACCGATTAAAGGAAAAAGAGGTTAGGGTTTTAGTTTGTTTTTCTTCAATTAGTTTGAATCTATTAAGAATCTGAGTATGTTGTTTTAGAGAAAGTTTTTCTTATCATCAAGAGCTTTCATTTGGTATAAAGATCATTGAATTCTGGGACTGAAGATTTTTCGATGTTCGGAGGGAATATTCTGATTGCTGAAGGTATTGTTCGGGCAACTATTTTGATCACTTTTGTGAAAAAAATATAAAAATTATAATGATCATTTTTGTCTAAAAAGCCATAGTGAGATTTTCAATAGTTTGTGAATTAAAAATCACAGAACATTTAGGCGAGAATAGAAGAAATTTTCGAATTTCATAAATGGACTGCTTAGGTAATTCGGATAATTCATAAATTATTATTTGAGTTCAATAACTCCTAATTAGCATGAATTGAGATATTTTCTTTTTATTTACTAGGTATAGCAGGAGTGAGATCCCATCGGAAGATTCGAACGGATGAGTTCGGTTACCAGACAAGTTTATATTGACTTACTATTTCTATAGTTATATCAGCAAATAAATACTATACAATTCTGGTATAGATGACAGCATGTAGCAATGCTTAACCACATTCATATGCATGTGTATATATATATATATATACAATCGATACTTATATATTTATACGCGTATATACAATAATGCGTGCCTGTTTTAGTATAAGCCTTTATATCGAGTTAACTGAATGGATAAGTTAAGTTGGGTATTGCATACATGCATTGTTCATTGCATAACTAAATGTTTACTTAATAAATTGCATGCTTAATAATTTGATATGTATTGCCATGTTCGATTGTGGGGAAGAAAAGATCTGTAGGACGTGCCACCTGATAGGTATGCATCAGGACTAGCTGCACACTAGTTATGGTTATAAGAGTTGTTTTGTTTATGATATTGAGATATGTGATGGGTCGATCCTGGTTGATTCTTGGCTCCCGATAGGACCCTTATTTGTATTGCTTATGATTTTGAAAGCTTTGAGTAAGGGCTGGTTTGTTGGTGATGTTTGGCTCCTCGCAACCCCTTTGGATTAAGAGAGCCTTATGGCTACATGAGTATAGGAGCATGGCTGGGCCGTTGGTGATGCATGGCTCCATATAGCCATTCAAGGATTAGAGTTGTGAGGGCCTACCCTTAGAGATTAGGGTCTCATAGATATTCTCCCCCATAATTTATTTTTGTTGTTTATATGATTGGTTGTCTTTTTATATTTATGCACGATTGTGGGCATAACGTTGAGTATCATAGGACGGTGTGAACTTACTCAGCGAGGTCTGACTCCCCTCAACTTTATTTTTTTCAGGTCAGCTAACACCAGCTTCACAGCAGTGACTCCCGTGACGTGTCTGTTGCAGCTTACCTACATTTATGTATGTTCTTTCTTTATTTTCATTTATCTTGTATTGTAGCATCTGTAATGACATGATTTCAAGAGCTGTAAAACTTGTTTCTAATGTGCACTATTGTTATTGAATTGTATAGACTTGTTGCGTTCTTGGGTTTTGAATTCATTTGATGCTAGTAGTAGGCCTACGTGTGATATAAGGTTTCAAACCTCAGGTCTAACGTGCCGATCATGCCCCTGTTTCAGGTCGTGGAAAAATTGGTATCAGAGCTATTGTCTCATTATTGCATTGTGTGTTGTATGTTTTTTATATGATTGTTGTTTTGTTTACTTGCAGACAAACAAATGTTTAAGTATAGGAATGTTGATAAGTGTGAATTGCATCATATTTGAGGGCTTAGTTTGTTTTGTATTAAGTGTTAATTTGAGTGTTTAGTATGCTTTTAGGTTAGAATTGTGTTAGTTTGTGTGTTTAAGTGTTTTTATAGGTTAATATAGGTTTATGAGCTTAAATATTATGTTTTTGAGGTACCTTGATGTGTTTGTTAGTATTTCAAGGTCAACATCGAAGAATGGAGAAGGTTTGGAGACACTTGGGCCTAAACAACGGCCCACAATTGTGACAGAAGCATTGGAGCCAGCCCACGATTGTGACATATGGGCCACGATCGTGATAGAGGCCTAAGATACTGCCCACGTTCGTGGCCTAATTAATTGCCACAATTATGAATGAAGGGTTGGATGTGGCCCACGATCGTGGCATGCAGGGCCACAATTGTGACCTATGTTAGGCAGACGCACATAAAAGTGAAAACATCAAGTTTCGAGGGATTTTTGAACCTTTTTACCACAAAAAACTCTAGGGTTGCTTAGAATACAAAAGGTATTTAAAAAACAAGACAAAGGAGATTAGGGAGCTTTTGCATCAGCCACCAATTGAGAAAACCTTAAGAGAGTTCATCGACAGATTGAGAAAGTGAAGTAGGAAGAGAGATGTGGAGAAGAAGCCTGCACAAAGTACTTCCCAAAATAGGAGGTTTCCCGTCATTGCTGCCTCCGTCATATGTTCCAATTGTATTTTTAGTTTTGTTTTCAATTTTATTAATGTGTAGAATTGGGATAGTCATTGATGAATAAGATTGAGGAATGTTGAGGAATGTCTAAACTCACCTTCGGGTTATTTTATTCTTGATTTAATGAAATTTGATTGTTTGTGTTTTTATTAGATTAATTGTAATTTAAATTTTGCACTTGCATAATTCAATGATAGACTAAGAGTGTGAACTAAGTGAAAAATTATGAAATTGGGCTAACGAGAGTTAGGTAATTTAATAGAACGAGAATTAAAACAAATCGGTAATTTATACAAAGAGAGATCTTGCATAGGATTCCTGATAGTTTTAGATAACTTTCGATCTAATTAGGGTTTTAGATAGATTGTTAATTAAGAGATTGCAATCCCTATAATCTAATTAGGGTTTATAAATTAGGGTTAATGGTTATAACTCGAGAGAGAGTAATCAACCCTAGGACCGTTTAGAACCAATATTAAGCTAGCATTAAAGATAAATAAAATTCCACTTTCTCTCAATTGAGAGTTCTTTAGGTTGATTTTGATTGGGTGTTGCAATTACTATGTCGTTATTATTTTCATAATTGTTTCTTGAAACTAAGTGCGTGATTGAAATAAATTCTTGTCTTAGTTTTGTCCATTTTGAATTATCGTGAATTGTGTTGGCCTTAGATTTTAGAATTAGATTAACCATCCTTGTGGGATCGGCACCTTATGTACTACGCAAACAACCTATGTGCTTGCGGAATATGGAGGTTAAAATATTAAAACTTATTCATATCAGTAGCTTGCGATCATGCATCAGGGTCTATGTCATATACCCCCAGAAGCTTGCTACAGATGTGGCTAGTATGGGCATTTGATTAGAGATTACGTTCTGATGGATATCATCAATTCTCTTCTAGTGTGGCATAACCTCAATAGCCACAAGGGGGATCACAGTTTGGTGGTCAGCAGGGGTGAGGATTTGGAGGGAGATAGTTGGAAGGTAGATCTGGAGACCATAGTTTGGGACAATCCTCTAACTCTTAATAGGTAGATCATGGTCAAGCTAGGGTCTTCACTCTCACCCCTCAAGATGTACAGACTTCTAATAAAATGGTATCAGGTATCATTCTCGTATGTGGAATAGAAGCTATGGTTTTGATACACTCAGGAGCGACTCATTCTTTTATGTCGCCCAAATTTGCTATGAGGTTAGAAATAGCACCATATAAGATGGATGAATCTATGTCAGTATCTACACCTCTGATTGATGCCATAGAGGTAAATTTGATTTACTACTCATGTCCCCTGGAGATTAATGGTAGGATATTGGTAGCGAATCTTATGGTGTTGCTAGTTATAGATTTTGATGTAATATTGTGAATGGGTTGGTTATCCCATCATTATGCTACCTTAGATTGTAGAAAGAAGGAAGTGATGTTTAAGATTCTAAGGGATGTAGAGTTTATTTTTAAGGGAGATAGAAAAACTTACCCTTCCAATATAGTTTCAACGGTAGTGGCCAACAAGATGCTCAAATAAGGGTGCCAAGCATTTCTGGCCTCAATAAGGGATTTAGATGTAGAGGGCATCAGTTTCCAAAGCATTTCGGTAGTTTGGAAGTTTCTAGATATGTTTACTAAGGAGTTACCAGGATTACCCCCAAGGTGAGAAAATTGAATTTTGTATTGATGTAGTACCTGGTACGACTTTGATTCTATACAACCATACAGAATAGCACCTGCAGAATTAAAGGAATTAAAGAAGCAGTTACAAGATATGTTAGATAAGGGGTTTTATCAAGCCTAACACTTCTCCATGGGGTACACTGGTGCTATTTATGAAGAAAAAGGATGGTTCTCTCCAATTGTGTATTGATTATCGATAGTTAAATAAGGTGACTATCTACGACAAGTATCCACTACCTCGAATTAACAATTTGTTTAACCAAGTTCAAGGTGATAAGTACTTTTCTAAGATTGATCTAAGATCATAATGCCATCAGCTAAGGATCAGAGGGGATGGTGTATCTAAAACATCCTTCAGGACCCGGTACGACCATTATGAGTTTTTAGTAATGTCTTTTGGCTTTACAAATTTTGTAGCACCTTTTATAGATATGATGAATATAGTATTCAAGTTGTTCTTGGATATGTTTGTGATTGTTTTTATTAATGACATTTTGGTGTATTTGCGGACAGATAAAGAGTATGCCAAACATTTAAGATTTTTATTTCAGACACTTCGAGAACATCAACTGTATGCAAAGTTCTAAAAATTTGAATTCTGGCTTGAGAGTGTTGCATTCTTAGGATAGGTGGCATCTTAAGGCAGAATATAAATGGACCTGAAGAAGGTAGAAGTTATGATGAATTGGGAATAACCTAAGACCGTGATAGAGGTACGAAGTTTTCTTAATTATCAGGTTACTATTAAAGATTTGTTCAAAATTTTTCTAAGCTAACAACCCTATTGAATCGATTGACACAAAATAATGTCTAATTTATTTGGTTCGATGCTTGCAAGGAAAGTTTTCAAAAACTAAAGGAGTGTTTAATTTCAGCTCCAATATTAGCTTTACCAACGAAAGGTGGAATATTTCAATTATACTGTGATGCTTCGAGAGTCGGCCTTGGATGTGTATCGATGCAAAATGGTATAGTGATTGCTTATACTTCTAGGTAACTAAAGAAACACGAACAAAATTATCCTACGCATGATTTAGAGATGGAAGCAGTAACCTTTGCTTTAAAGATTTTGGCAACATTATATGGTAAGACATATGAGATTTTTACGGATCACAAGAGTCTAAAGTATATATTTTAGCACAAAGATCTAAATTTGAGGCAAAGAAGGTGGATGGAGTTACTAAAAGATTATAACTGTACAATTTAGTATTATCCACAGAAGGCAAATGTCATAGCAGATGCTTTAAGTAGGAAATCCTTAGGCAGTTTGGCATAGATCATAAAATGAAAGAGAGCTTTGACCAAGGAGTTGCATGTTTTGATGGATCAAGGTACTCAGTTTCAGATTTCATATGCAGGAATATTACCGGCCAGCATTAGGGTGTGGTCAATATTATTGGACATGATTAAGATCGCCCAAGGTCAAAATCTTAAATTTAAAAAACTTATTTATAACATTCAAGAAGGACGATGTGAAGATTTTGAAATCGATAAAGAAGGCATCCACAGGATGAATGGGAGAATGTGTATTCCAGGTGTAGAAAATTTGAAAGAGGAAATTCTAGAGAAAGCAGCACTATGTGGCATATAATGTACATCCAGTTCCACCAAAATGTTTAATATTAGAGATACGCCTTGGTGGGACGATATGAAGAAAGATGTCGTTGAATATGTTTCTAAATACTTAACGTGTCAACAAGTAAAAGCTGAGAATTAGAAGCCCTCACTGAATGGAAATGGGAGAGGATCGCGATGAATTTTATGGTTGGCCTACCATATACAAGAACTCTATGTGATTCAATCTGGGTGATTATAGATAGACTGACACATTCAGCACATTTTCTACCCATGAAGACTACTTATTCAGTGTCCAAGCTCGCTCAAGTTTATTTTGATCAAATAGTGTGCCTCCATGGAGTACCTATATCCATAGTTTTGGACTAAGGATTGCATTTCACTTCTTGGAGGAGTTAGGCACTAAATTGGATTTTACTACAACATTTTATCCTCAGACTGATTCCCAATTTGAAAGGACAATTCAAACCTTAAGGGATATGTTAAGGATGTGTGTCATAAATTTTGGTGGTAGTTGGGATTGACACTAGCCTTTGATTGAATTCGTTTACAATAATAGCTACCATAGTAGTATTGGGATGGCACTATAGGAAGCATTGTATGGACAAAAATGTAGGTCACTGATGTGTTGGGAGGAGGTAGTTGAAAGGTAATTAGAGGGCCTAGAATTAATCAAGATCACGTCAGAGAAGATCCCATTGATCAAGCAGAGGCTAGAGACGGTTGTCAGTAGATAGAAGAGTTACGTTGATCCTAAGTGTAAAGAAGTGGAGTTTCAAGTTAGAGATTTTGTATTCCTTAAAGCATCTCTAATGAAGGGTGTGATGAGGTTGCAAAAGGAGGAAAATTGTCTCCAAGGTATATTAGACCTTATGAGATAACTAAAAGGGTTGGAAATGTGGCATACCAGTTGGCGTTACCCCCAGACATGGCCCAAGTCCACCCAGTATTTCATATTTTATGCTTCATAAGTACATTTCCGACCCTTCCTATATACTCCAATTGCAGAGTGTAGAAGTGATCACGAATTTAACTTACGAAGAGAAGCCAGTGGCTATCGTGGATTCACAGGTGTGACAGCTTCAATCAAAACAAATAACCATGGTTAAGGTAATATAGAGGAATGGTCACATTGAAGAAACTACTTGGGAGCCAGAGCGAGAGATGAGAGAATTATATCTATACTTGTTTCCATAATAAATCTTATTATAAAATTAGAGGATGAATTTTTTTGTCAGGGGGAGAGATAATTGTTTCCATAATAAATCTTAATATAAAATTAGAGGACTAATTTTTTTGTCAGGGGAGAGAATTTACATCCCGTGTGCTATATATATATATAAAAGAGACAACTTCTTCTTGTCCCTATTTTCTCATAATTTCATTTTAACCCCTCCCAAAAGTTACTATTATGAATTCCCTCTCCCTAGCCATTCTTCATCACCGGTGACTCAAACCGGCTAGTGTTATAGACCAACCTCTTCCTTTCAATGAGCCCGTCATAACCATAACCATTTCAACCAACATCGTCGCCATAATTGTGGCAAAAACTGAGGAGAAAAACTGATGAAAAATGTCAATCGCCGATTGGTCACTTCTGGTGGTTGTTGCCTATCACCACCACCACCATTTGACTCGTTTCAATGTCAGAAACAAAAACTCATCACCAGTTGCCTCCTGGATAGCTGCCAATTGACGGAAAAAGATGTTAGGATTTCAACTTATTTTTCTTTTATTCGTTTAAATATGTTGAGAATCTGAGTATGTTACTTTGGAGAAGGTTGTTCTACTCATCAAGAGCTTTCATTTAGTATAAAAATCGTTGAATCCTGAGAATGAAGATTTTTAGGTGACTGTTCTGGCCACCATTTTGATCACTTTTGTGAAAAATTTCTAAAAATTATAATGATCATTTTTCTCTAAAGAACCATAGTAAGATTTTCAATGGTTTGCGAATTAAAAATCATGGAACGTTTAGGCGAGAGTAGGAGAAATTTTCAAATTTCACAAATGTACTGCTTAGGTAATTCGGATGATGTATAAATTGTTATTAAAGTCCAATAACTCGTAATTAGTACTGATTGAGATATTTTCTTTCGAATTACTAGGTATACCAGGAGCGGGACCTCATCGACGAATGAGCTCGGTTACCAGGTAAGTTCATACTGACTTACTATTATTGTAATTATACCAGCAAATGAATACTGTTCAATGCTAGTATAGATGACAATATGTAGCAATACATAACCACATCCATATGCATGTGTATCTATATATGTCGATTGATACTTATATATTTATATAACAAATTCGTATATATAGTAATGCATGTCCGTTTTAGTATAAGCCTTTATATCGAATTAACTAAATGGATACGTTGTGTTGGGTATTGCATACATGCAATGGTCATTGTATAACTGAATGTTTACTTGATAAATTACATGCTTAATAAATTGATATGTATTGCTATGTTCAATTATGGGGAAGAAAAGATTTGCAGGACTTGCCATCTCATAGGTATGCATTAGGACTAGATGCGCACTAGATATGATTATAAGAGTTGTTTTGCTTATGATATTGAGATATGTTATGGGCCGATCCTGGTTGATGCTTGGCTGATGCTTATGACTTTGGAAACTTTGAGCGAGGGCTGGTTTGTTGGTGATGCTTGGCTCCCCGCATCCCCTTGGGATTAAGAGAGCCTTACAACTATATGATTATAGGAGCATGGCTGGGCCGTTGGTGATGCATAGCTATCTATAGCCATTCGAAGTTTAGAGTTATGAGGGCTTACCCTTGGAGATTAGGGTTCTATAGATATTCTCCCCCACAATTTATTTGTGTTGTTGATGTGATTGGATGTTTTTTGATATTCATGCATGATTGTGCATATAACATTAGGTATAGTAGGACGATGTGAGCTTACTCAATGAGGTCTATCTCCCCTCACTTCCTCTGTGTTGTGACGTCACTTTCATCGCACTACTCACGGCATCTTCATTATCATGCATGATTCTCCTCATCTAAAGGGTGTAAGATGTTGATCGGGCT
>JANZXR010361579.1:0-20495 GCA_027575705.1 Erythroxylum echinodendron
TATGTGATGCCATGTGGAGTTTGTAGAAATTGCACGTAGCGCTCCCTTATCTTAGGATATGTATCGGAATGACCTACAGGCGTCTCGGTGCGTACCCTAGGGTAATGGGGTGTTACAAGAAGAGATAAAAACGACAAAAAATTAAATAAGGAAAACTCCTTTTCTTCTTTGCCAAAATATAGAAATTTCGGTGTAGGTAAGCTCTTCTCCCAATTTTGATTCATGATCCTTGAATCTACACCTTCGTTAAGACTCAAAACCTGGATTTTTCATTCAAAGAGGCTCTTCTATAGAGGTATATCACGTCCTCTTTCATCCGTAGCAGTTTATTTTCTTATATAGTCTAGAAAACCTAAAAATTAAGTGATCGTTGACTATGGTCTTGGATTAAACATCCCACAATTGTAGGAATTTGATCGTGGGAATTGGCATGATTTCCACGATCATGGGTTCTTATACTAGAATGCTTCCTCTTCTCTTCTCCTTTTTTGTGCTTTAGTTCAATCTCAAAGTTGCTCAATTTCCATTCCTACATACAAATAATCAATTCTTACCCTAAATTATCATTAAATATAAAGAAGAATAAAGAAGATCAAACTAAATGAAAACATACAAAATGAATACCAAAATATAAGAATGATAAACTATTATGCAAGAAACACATGCCAAATGCTTAGAAAAAACACACACTAATGCACAATTATTAACTTCCCCACACTTAAATCTTTGCTTGTCCTCAAGTAAAATAAACACAACCAATCAATTCCATAACTTCATTTTCACAAAGACCAAAGCATACAATCCCTCAAAGTTTAGCCAACTTAAATATCAAGTTACTACACATATCATGACTAAATTTTATTAGTGTACATAAGCAAACTCAACATATGGCACTATCACTCAAAGATAAGTATAGATGTAAAATGAATCTTCCTCACATTTTCACTCATTTCTCTTAAGTGTTTGATGGTTAGTGTTTCGCTCAAACTTCCTATAAGAAATTACACTTCCATAGGCTTGTTAATACACCAATTCTCCTATATAATGATTGCATACATAAATAGATCAAAAGGACTTGTTTAAGGTTGTAATGTGGTAAGGGTTAAGGTGGGTAAAGAGAGTAAAGGGTTTAACACAAGCTTTCGTAAAGTAAAAAGTGGGTAAAATGGATAACAAGGCATAATTCCGAGATGCACAAGTGTGAATATGCTACTACTCTGCACTTATTGATGCTACTAAAGTATTCTTCCTTTTTCATTTCTTTTCTTTTTCTTTTCTTTTTAATTCATTTTTTCTTTTTCTTTTTATATGGAAGAAACTATGACTAAAATAGCAATTAAATACAATGTGATTCAAAAGCAGAAATATCCTCAACTCATCTCAGTAAAAATTTTTAGCAACAATCCCAACTAATGCATTACTTAATACTTTACTAAGCTTATGAATGGGTAGGTTAATGGGGTTTTGTGTGTTAAAATTTTTAGGCATTTTCAAGAAATGAAATGGTTAAGGCTCAATGGGGTAGGAAGGGATAATCAAAGGGTAGGTAATTTAAGATAAGGTTAATTACAAAAAAAAGCCTTAATTAAACCGATTCAAAGCAAGTTCTTAAGGTAATAACCTAAGGAAGCATCACACAACAAAGAAATAGAATGATTATAGATGGAGTCCTTTAGGCTCAACCTTTACATTGGCTCAAATGAAAATTCATTATGCATCTTTACACTAAAAATAGAACGACTATAGATGGAGTCCTATAGGCTCAATCCTTACATTGGCCCAAATGAAAATTCATTATGCATCTCTACACTAACTCATTGCTCAAATGTCAAATTGTGAGTAAGCTTATATAACCAACTACTTTTCATCACTCAACATGGTTCACTTTCTACTCAGGTAGCCTAATCCAAGTTCAAGAATTCCCCTAATCTAATTATAGCTAGCATGACAAAATCTCGTGGCAATACTAATCAAAATGATTCAAGTACGGTTCCATTGCTTAACACAAAACAACATGATATGCCTAAACATGCATCCTAATTAACAAAATGCAAACAGTGAGTAAAACAATGCAATTGACAACGTAAGTGTCACCTCCCTACACTGTTGGACCCCATTTCTGGAGCCCAACTCAGAGGCCATAAAACGTGAACTTATTCCTATGAAATCTCCTTAATTTCAATGTAAGTTGTCCCAAATTCACTTCCTCTAATGCAACATCATTTCATAACCATTCCACTACCAGTATTATCTCATCAAACTCTCTAGGCTCTTTTTATTTAATTCATTACTTACAACTAATTCTCATTCTCGTTTTTTTTCATAACATCTCACTTATGTGACAACAATTCATGTTCAAAATTCATCATCTCTAATCGATAGCTTTTTCAAGTATACCTAATTTCAACCCAATCTTATCTATACACAAATTCATATATCCACTCAAATTCATCCATACATAATTCATAATTTATTAACATCAAAAGATAAGAGTTCTTACAAAGATGTAATGAAATTTCGAACCACCATACATCAATGTCTCAAAAAATCCCAAAATACATAAGATACTTGAACTAATAATCCTTGAAATACGACTAAAACCTCATGATTACAAAATCTAGCTTAAAATACAAAACATGCAGGGCTCAAAGCGATGCCTTGACTCTTGATCACTTGATCTCATTTTCTTCACCTGAAGATGGGGCTTAAGGGGGTGAGCTTAAAAACTCGTGGGTAACAAGTTTATAGCGAAGAATGAGCAAAATCATTGAAGTTTGTCATTTCTCATAGAAAATTTTTAAAGCACATAGTTCTCAAATTTTCAAACAAATTCACAATCTTAACTCAAACTCATAGTTTGAATATCTTCACACAACATTTAATTATGCACCATTCATGACTATGCAAAGATGCAATGCACAAACAAATGGCTCGAGAGTTCCATGGAACAAAATGGATAAATCAAAGTTTATACCGTGAACAAAACGAGTCTAATTTCTCAGGATCTCGTGGCCTCAAGGGGGCAGGCGGGAGAAGGCTATATGTCGAAGTGCACATGACTAACGAAACGTTCCTCTCTTTCCCAAACACAAGCAAATTTAAGCTCAAATCATTTCATCATACTTTCATGCTTCTTCTGCTTTTCAATATACAGAATGCCATGACATTTTTTCAGGCATAACATAAAATGTTTCGATGCATTTTCATCTTTATTTTGAAAATCATCAACAAAATTCATATACCGAAACATGTAGGAATTTTGCAAATCATTCAAAAGCAATAAAAGCAACATTTATAAAGTAATTGAAATCATTTTATTTTCTTGATTTGGAAAAAAAACATTAATGGCTCATTACTTAATTATAAACATAAAACCCACCTTAATTTCCTTGCTTATAACTTGCTCAAATATCCCTCTCTTGTTAGACCCCATTTTCGGAGTCTAACTATCCATACATAAATCATAATTGTCCACTCAAATTCATCCATACATAAATCATAAGTCATTACCATCAAATATAAAAGTTTTCATAAAGCCATAAAGGCATTTCAAACCACAATACATCCATATCTCATAATCCCAAGATAAATAAGATAATCTAAAAATACTTAAAATGAATCTAAAATCCTCATTAGTACAAAATCTAGCTTACAATACAACAATATGTAACCTTTCAAGCCACATTACAACAAAATCCGAAATCTCATTGCACAAAGGTTACATGAACTACAAAGTCTTCAAAGTGACTAAAGCCTTGTGTCTTCCAAAAATTATCTCAAATTACAATCTAAGCAAGCTTGGAATGATGCCTTGAATCTCTTTCACTTCATCTCTTACTCATCACCTAAAGGTGGGGACAGGAAGGGGGTGAGCTTAAAAGCTCATAGGTAACAAGCTTATAACGAAGAATAAGCAAAAACTTTTGAAATTTATTTTACTTGTCAAAATTTACAACAGTGCAAATCATGTATGCATTCATTATATCAAACATATCAAAATGGAAATGCACATCAAATGGATCGAGAGTTCCGTGGAACAAAATGGAGAAACTGAAGTTTACACCATGAAAAAAAACGAGTCCGATTTCTCATGATCTCATGGCCACAAGTGGGCAGTCGGGAGAAGGCTATAGGTCAACGTGCACGTGACTAACGAAACGGATTTCTCTCTCTCCCACATAACAGCACATATTCATGCTCAAATCAGTCATGATTTCATATTCTTATGCTTCTTATGCCTTTGTCAAATGTACAGAATGCTATGACATTTTCAAGACATAACATAAAATGTTTCGATGCATTTATTCATCAACAAAATTCATATGCTGAAATATGTAGAAATTTTGCAAATCTTTCAAAAACAATAAAAGCAGTAGTTATGAAGGAATTGAAATCATTTTATTTATGGCTCATTACTTAATTATAGGCATGAAACCCACCTTATTTTTCTTGCTTGCATTGCCAAGAGTCAAGCTTGCTCTTTTCTTTACTCTTGACGTTGATATTCTTGATCCCCTACACATTTTTAGCTGAACACTCTTCTCTCTTCTTCTTTCTCCTAGTTCGGTGTCTCCTTCTATCCTTCTAGGATCTTCTACGACTTTCTCCCTCTTTTCTTCCTTAACATTCACGACTCCTATTTTCTTTTTCTTATTAGCTTAAGAAAAAATTTTTGATTTTCCAATTTTGCCCTTAATGAATGCAAAAAGTCATCTTTGCCCTTTCTTTTATGCTTAGGTTCTTTTAACCTCAAGTGATCTTCCAAAAATGCCCCTGAACGTTCTAACGTAACAATTTATTCCAGAAAAATCTTCTCTATTGTCTCAAGTTTCTAATGACACCAAAATCATTCAATTAGGTTCAGTGATTCGAAAGATATACTTCAAATATTTTTGGACTGCTCTTGTCTATAATAGTATACTATGAACAAATGTCATATGAAATTTGAACATCTTAAACACTGAATTTGATTCTAATTTCTTCATAGCATTTGTAGCTCAATGTCCCTACTTTACCACAAATCATAAATCATATCATTTGGAGCTCGACCGTTCTATAAATCATCAAAAAACTAAAGTATGTTCAGTGGAATAACACCAGTTCATATTCTTTAAGAGTACACACAGTGTACCCGCCCCACGTTTTTCACTCAATCTTTCTTAATTCATTTCATATGGCTAAGATTTTTTAGTGGAGATGTAGATAAGTGTCTTACGAATCCAATGGTTCAAAAATCAAGTCATTTGGGTGTCTAGAGAAGAATTGTTAGCCAAAGGAATCAAACATATTTTTGTCCTCAATCATACTGAACTTGTCTCGGAACAAAATAAGATAACTTCCACTAGAGATGTTTGATTGAGATCATAATAGGACTCTTTCAAAGAGAACTTCAAAATATACAACTTTCTTGAAGACTTCAAAGACTAATTTTATCTTCTTAAGGGTAAAAAAATCAAACAGAAGATAGGTATAGAAGAAGCAGAACACAGAAGAAGATGACGTCAGCACAGAAGAAACATAGAAGAAGATGACGTCATCACAAAAGAAGTTTTCATCTAAGCATAATTTTTTATATAGAGATCAGATTCAATTTTTCTTTACATGATTCAAAAGAGGGAATCAAGATACACAAACTTCATGAAGAGCTCAAAGGTCAATTTTATCTTCTGAAGGGTCAAAAATAGGACAGAAGATATACAATGAACATTGACCCAGAAAAAGTTTGGGAACACAGACGATGTTTTTCGATTGCCATAACTTTCTCTAGAGGAATCGGATCAAGATGTTCCTTTTATTTTTTGAAAAAGGATTCCAAGATCTACAACGTTCATGAAGACCTCAAAGGTCAATTCTATCGTCTGAGGGGTTAACAATGGGACAGAAGATAGATATAGACAAACATAGAAGAAACAAAACACAGAAAGAGATGACGTCATCACAGAAGGAGTTTGTGAACAGTAACATAGAAGAAGTTCATGGACAGCAACATAGAAGAAGTTTATGAATAGTAACAGAGAAGAAGTTTATGAACAGTAACATAGAGGAAGTTCATGAACAATAACATAGAGGAAGTTAATGAACAGTAACATAGAGGAAGTTCATGAACAGTAACATAGAAGAAGTTTATGAACAGTAACATAGATGAAGTTCATGAACAGTGACATAGAGGAAGTTCATAAACAGTAGCATAGAAGAAGTTTATGAATAGTAACATAGAGGAAGTTCATGAACAGTAACATAGAGGAAGTTCATGAACAGTAATATAGAGAAAGTTCATGACCAGTAACATAGAAGAAGTTCATAAACAGTAACATAGACGAAATTAATAAACAGTGACATAGAAGAAGTTCATGAACAGTAACACAGAAGAAGTTTGTGAATAGTAACATAGAAGAAGTTTATGAACAGTGGCATAGACAAAGTTGGTTCACAGAGGATACAAAACACAGACTATGCATCCTCACAGAGGAAGATGACGTCACCCAGAGGAAGATGACATCATTATAGAAGAAGTTTGTTTATAGAAGGAGTTGATTTACAGAAGAAGATGAAGTCACCCAGAGGAAGATGACATCATCACAGACGATACCTCTATACTTCTAAACATCTTCACTTGTAAAAATCTTAACTTTCGACTCCGATGTCCAAAAATTTCATGCTATATATCATTGGAAAGCTAGAAAAATAATCTACAATTGTCAAGAAGATAACTTCATCCAATTTAGCCTAGATCAATCCAGATTTGCCTCTTAAGTACAAAGGAGAATTTTACATTCATCCACCAATGTACTTCACCCAGTTCTCAACTTCATGAAATTTTGAGACTCTTAGAGACAGAATTGAAATTCGATTTCATCATAAGAAATATAGCCATATGTTTCTAGTGTAATCCAATCAAATAATTATCTCATTTGGATAACTAAAAAAAAGTTATGGCTACTAGACCGTAACTAAAAAAAGGTTATGGCTACTAGACCGAAGCATACTCAGTGAACATTTTCCAGATCACTACCATTTTTTTGTTTCTAAATCTTTCCTTATCATAACTCACACCAAGATAATCTTCTCTACTTCATTTTCAACTCCATATCATCTATAAAGATATTATAGTCAATAATTAATCATGAAAACCAATAACAGAACATCCATACATATATATATATATATGTACGTGATCTTCTTCGCTTTCACCCTAATTCTGCCCATTTCATAGTCTCTTACTACAAAAATCACCAAAATAAAACATGAACCTATCTACACTTCTCATGTACTACTCAAAATGTTTTAAGAAAAGTTTTGGGGTCCAACACAAAGTTTGTGAACAGCAACACAGATGAAGTCTTGTGTAACACAGACGCTACTCTGTGAACAGTAGCACAGACGAAGTCTGTGAAGAGTAACACATATGAAGTCTTATGTAACACAGACGCTAATCTGTGAACAGTAGCACAGACGAAGTCTGCGAATAGTAGCACAGACGATACTATCCTCTATGTTCTATCTTCTATGTGTTACCCTACCGTCCTTTCCTCTGTGTTCTGACGTCAGCACAGAGGATACTTATACTCTTCAATCCTCCTTGCCTCTGTGTTTTGATGTCATCACATAGGATACTTCTGACGTCATCACAGAGGATACTTATACTCTTCAATCCTCTTTGCCTCTGTGCTCTGACGTCATCATAGAGGATACTTATACTCTTCAATCCTCCTTGCCTCTTTATTCTGACGTCATTACAGAGGATACTTATACTTCTAAATTTTCCTAGCCTCTGTGTTGTGACGTCATTATAGGGGATATTCATCCTCTGTATTATTCCTTTGCATCTACCTTATTTAGTGCAATCCATTATCCTTCTCAACTATTCTCATTTATTCTAAAATCATGTCAGAATCATCCACGTGTAAACATTAACCGCTCCTCACACCTCAAAATTTTTGGATCAGCACATGCAACGTAAAAACTTAACCGTGAAGCATAATCATGTGCCGAATCATACATTTACATATTTCATACATCCCCCAAAATGTATATTTGTTTTATAAGGCTTTAATAACCTTACAAGTCATAATACATCAGTACTCTTAGACTAATAAAACTTGAAAGGTGGCTAAAGCCTTAGTTCTCAAAAATCAATCTTAAGAATTACAAAAGAACATTTGCAGACTGGGTGTTGCCTTGTATCCTGAATTACTTACTTTCTTGTGCTTCACCTGAATTAGACAGAATTTAGAGGGGGGTGAGCTTAAAGCTTGTGGGTAATAGATTTATAACTTAGAAACTTATAGAAAACCTTTTTACACAGTTAAAACATATTCATTTACACATCATGCACGCATTCATCTTGTCAAACAAATCGTGAGCACATCAAAATGGTTCAGGTGGATCCCAAACAGAATGTACTTCACATTTCCCCTAAGGGTCCTGTGTAACCGTGAATAGAATGTACTAGCGTAATTCCAATTTATGGTCTTGCATAGCCATGAACTTATGGGAGTCCATAGAGGAGCTCCATGCCACTAATTGACAGGTGGGAGAAGCCTGTAGACAAGTGCACTTGACTTAACTTAGGGGACCACCACAAACCCACATAACACATATATTTCATGATCCTGAAAACTTACGGCCCAAAATGGCAATTTTTCGAAACTTGCTTTTCATATCCGAAACATTGTTTCATAAAGTATGCAACTTTTGAAGAAAACATTTTTGGAATGTAAAATATACAGCAACATATGACACTTTGTGCTATACCAAACAAGAACAAACAAATGCACATTTATGTCTTAATCGAAAAAATTGAAAGAAAGACATTTATAGCTTATTGCTTCATCATAAAACTGTAACCCACCTAAAAAATCCTTCCTTGTTTAGGTATCAGACTTAAGGATGCCTTTCCTCTTGATTCCCTTGCCTCTCTTGAAACCCTCCTTCATTTCCTTTATAAAGACACAACTCCCATTCAACAAAAATTTGGATTTGACTAACTCATAATGCACTTTCACTAAAATGAATTCTAGAATACTTAACCCATATATTTGTTAAGCTCTTTGAACGAAAACCTTTCAAAGCTCCAGGAGATAAAAATGACTTACCGTGAATCCTCGCCACTTTATGAGGTTCTTGGCTCTAAAGAAAGCTCTTTCCTTTCTCTTTCTTTTTCCCTTCTTGAATAAGCTCAGATTCTCTCTTTAAGACTAAGAGAAATCATGACATAGTTTAAGGCTCTATTCTTTTCACTCTTCTTCAAAAGCTCTCTTCTTCACGTTTTTGTCTTCTTATTTCTCCCATTCACGTTTATCACTCTTCTAAGATAACAAGACCACAATTCCTTTTTCCCAATGTACCCTTAATGAGTCCCAAAAGTCCACACTACCCTTCCTTATAAGCTTAGGCTCTTTTGGTACTTAAGTTACATGCCAAAAATGCCCTCAGTTTATTCTTATGCATTTATTCCATGAAATATTATGCTTAATTTAACAAAAAAATAAAATTTCGGGGCCCAACACTAGTCATTTATTTTATTATCATAATCCCTTAATATTCATTAATAAACTTGAAATCTTTAAAAGAATTAATCCCCCACCAATTAAGCTATTAATTCTTTGTCAAAACATTTAAAATTGGCCAATTAATAGGATAAAAAAAAGTACCGTATGAAATTCAAACTCTTAAAAGATTCTAGGATTTATAAGAATCATGTACTGGCTAGAGTCTACATGATTATACTTGTGTAAATTGTGTGTGTGTGTCCGCGCGTGTGCATCCATGTGTACATGTGAGTGTTTTTGTGAAATATGTAATCCTTAATAAGAGAGTTATTTAAAAAGTTCAATATTAAAAGTTGTCATTTTTAACTCTTTAGGACATAGGCACAGTAAGTTTTGCAGCTCATTAAAAGTCTTTTAGTGTTCTTATTTTATTTCTTTCATTATTATTTATTCTTGCTATTTATTTCTTAACAGGAGGCATCATACCATTATTAGCGCAACGATGAATTCAATTGTGAGGTCTCTGGTGGAAAAATTCAATGGAAATGAAAATTTTGGAATATGTCAATGGAGATTGAAGGATTTATTGGCACAATAATGCATGCAAAAAGGGGTTATAGGAGAATAAGCTAGAACATATGAATGCAATGAACAGAGAAGAGTTACAAGAATAAGTAGTTGGAACCATTCAACTATGTCTGATAAATAAAGTCATACACTATGCCAAGGATATTACATCTCTTGTGGAGGTATAAAAAAAGCTAAAGGTTCGATACATATCAAAGTCTCTTATAAATAAGTTGTATCTAAAGCAAAGACCATATAAATTAAAGATTCAGGAGGAAATATATTTTGAACAACATATCACCGTGTTTAATTAATAGTTAATAATTTGTTAAGATTCAAGGAGACTATTGTAGACAAGAATAAAATGATAAATTTGTTTTATTCTTTACCATTTTTTTATGAATATATGATGGTCATGCTCATATTAGGTAAGGAGATAATTGGTGTAGAAGATAGAACCCTGTAGACAAATCATTGAAGAAAGATTTCAAGTTAAAGTTTGTATGAGAGAAATCGAGATTATGGATAAAGTAGGAGAAAGAAATCTCATCCAAAAGGAGTTTTAAATCTAAACCTAAAAGTAAAATGATAGTATGGTTATAAGTGTAAGCAAACTAAAAAAAATCATAAGGGATTGTCTAAATAAGGTGCAGAATGATAAAAGAAAATTTGATGATTCATTATGTCTACTAATATAGTTCAGAGCAGGGACTTAAATTATAGTCACAGAGAAATGCTCTACATTTCAATTAGTCAACTTTTAGACTCGTACAATCTCAATATAAGATTCACACATTATATGATACTAATAAGAATTGGTTTATGACATATTAATTAACTTTAGCATTGTCTAGTTGAGGGATGATAAGGCTTGTAAAATCATCAAAAAAGGTAGGACCAAAAAATTTAATGTTATTATTTAGACTTTTTGGGATGTTGGTATGCCAAATTTAAAGAACCCAATATCTTTAGTATCTTATATGAATATAAAATTGACAAAGATAATATTAGGTAGTAAAAGGTACGATAACTACTCTAGGAAGCTAGAAGCTTTAAGGAATTTTTTCTCCTGGGAAAATCCTTACTTATTGTATCTTTTGGAAACCAAGATTAGAGAAGTTAATTTGAATAAATTGAGTATTTTAGAGCAAATTCAAGATTTCTTTCAAATCACTGGTACCATTATAATAGGAGAATGTTTTGGTTTATAATGCTAATCATATGAAAGTAGAGGTGTGGTGATCTTCTGACCAAGTGATTCATGTTTTGGTTAAACTCTCACATGCTACTAGTAAGTTTTATGTCTCCATAGTGTATGGCATTAACATCAAATTTCAAGGAAGGATTCTTTGTGAGTACTTGCTTCAAAATAAAGTTTGCAACCTAGCATCATTGCTAGTAAGCATGAATTTTAATGCCACAATACAAATATAAAGCTAAGGGAAACTCTAGCCTTAGGAACTTCTCTAATGATTTTGAGGAATGTGTTTAAGGATTGGGACTTCAGGAATTGAAATATGAGGGAATTTGTAATAAGTAGGAAGGAAGATTTTCTATAAGGAAATAGTTAGATAAAGAATTGGTAAATATTACATAGCTCTCCAATTTCACTAAATTCGACGACAAATTTATAGATCCCTTATTAATTGATCATTTCCTTATTTGGATTGGAAATTTGAATCAAAAGGTATGTAAAAGATTTCTTTTTAGATTTAATAACTACATTACTTTGAATGTTGGAATTTTGAAGGCTATTTCTAAGGAAATGGCTAATTTTGTACATGGTTCTAAATAGTATTTATATGCTCAAAAATTGAAGGCTAAAAAGTGAGAATTGAAGTGTTGTGTTGGCAAAGAAAACATCAACAATATTTGCTCCATAGTCTCCCATAATGGAACCTTAGTCACAAGCTAAGAGGAGCTTTTAAAAAATGAAATACTATTTCTCAAAATCTCCATTAAATCCTACTTTCCTAATCCATCCTTGATGGAGCTATTAAAGTGCTTCATAAGTTCCCAAATAGTTCAAGAGGAGAATCTACAACTTATTATGTAGGTTTATGACCAAGAAATAAATAAAGTTTTTTTTGGCTTAAATGAAAGGTAATATGGTAGCGATATCTAATGGACTAAATGATTAACCTTTTTAATACAACTTAGCATTTAATACGCCTATTGATGAAGGATGTTAATAAAGACTTCTTTACAAATGTATGTTTTCTTAAAGAAATCAACAAAAATTTTTGTGTTTGTCACCTAAGATCTCCAATCCTTCCTCATTTGGGGGCTTTAGACCAATAGTTTGTGGTAACCTTTTATATAAAATCATTGTTAAAACCTTGGCAAATCGATTGACAAGGGTGTTACAATATATTTTAAGTGATAATCATGGGACATTTGTCAAGGGCATATAAATTGGATACAAGATCCTCATTGCTCAAGAACTCTTAAAAGGGTATACTAGGAAGAATTCCTAACAAACTATGCTATAAAACAAGCTCAGATTTGATCCTCAATTTGCTTTATACATTTGGCTTCCCTCACACTTTCAAGAACAACTTGTATTTCCTTTACCTATTATAGTGTGTTAATTGATAGGATCCCCTCTAAAATTTTCAAGGGAACAAGAGGCATTAGACAAAGTGATCCTCTCTCTCCTTATCTATTTATACTTGTGATGGAAGCACTGGCTACACTCTTGAAGTGCAACATTATGAGTGGCAAGTTCAAATTTCACAGCAAATTTCCAATCCAGACATTATATGATGTTCATATGCCAAATTTAAAGAACCTAATATCTTTAATATCTTATATGGATATAAAACTGACAAAGATAATACTAAGGTAGTAAAGGGTGTAATAACTATGGTGAAAAGGGCTTAGATTGACATAAAACATATACAAACTTATGAGGATCATAATTATACGTATAGAAGTTGCAGTTGCAAAGTCTAAGGAAGACATTATTATATTTTGGCACATGATATTGGGTCATCTTAGTGAGTGATGGATCATAAAAGTTTATAAAAGGATTTTATTGAATGTTGTAAATTACTATAAGTTAGTTTCTATGCAAGACTTCTATAAGATTCATGCACTTATTAAAAAAATCTAGGATAACTTATAAGGATGCAGTGTTTAAAAAGCATCATATATTAAAGCAAACATATGGAGAGAATGATCCAAGATCAGTAAAAATCACTACTTGTTCCAAAGTAATATAAATAAAACAAGAAAAGTTGAGATTATATGCTATCAAGGTTGAAAATTCTAGCTTAAGAGATAGAACGATGTCAAGTGAAAAGCATTAGTATGTTGCAGTTATAGATAGAGCGAGACGTACCATCAAGATGTCAAATAGATATCGTTAGGAAGACTTGGTCTCATATTTTCTTACATTAGTAATAGGTTACTATAGAGAAGTTTAATGATTGATGAGACTTGATTAATTTCTTGACGTGTCAGATATGGTTATAACCTAACCTATATATATAGTATAATCAGGAACATGGAGATTACTGTGTATAGCTTATATATACAAACTTACAATCTTAGAGGTATTTCTTGGAGTGTGTTTATTGACTATGATATATTTTCCAATGTGGAGATTGTTATGTATAGTTTATATACAAAGTGTTCAATCTTTAAAGTGTTTATTAGAATTTATTAATTGAATATAGTGTATTTGTCAAGGCAGAGATTGCTTGTATGATTCAAATACATCAGTTGCAATCTTAGAGTGTTTTCAAATGAAGGCAAAAATTGTTTAGAAGCTTTTAGATTAACTCGGTCGAATACATGACCTTGTGTTACTAGAATACAGAGATGAGTTCTTTGAAATGAAGAGGTAAAGAAATGAATAAAACACAAGCATATTAGTGTAATGGAGAATTTTTTAATAGAGGACACTACTTAGGATACGAGTGTGTTACATTCTATATCTATATGTAGGTATATACAGTGAGATATACGATTTGGGAAATAGATGTCCATATGCAAAAAAAATAATAAGATATATGTGTGTTCTAAGTTGTGTTGACGATGGATAACCTTGTCTACAAATATATTTTCAGTGGGGATAAAACTCTTAAATGATTGTATAAATTATTACTATAATCATATTTAAGTTAGAATGAATTTGATAAAGAGTAAGTTGGTTTTATTACGCTAACTATAGATTACGTATAACTATATTTGTGTAATCCTCTTTTATGTATAGAAAATTTACAATCCTCACTAAGAGAATTGTTTTGGAAGATTAATAGTAAAATCAACCGTTTTTTACTTTGAAGCACACAAACATATCAAATTAGTATTGACATAAAAGAAATTGAAAAATTAGCAAACTTATAAATGAACAAGATTATTAAATTGAAGCTTTGTAGCCCTTTCCTATCTTTTTTTCATGGTATCACACTTTGTTTATTAAATTTATTGGTTTTATTACATCGATATTACAGAAAATCACACTTTAAACATGTAGGCAAAGTAAATTGGTTTTATAGTTAAATTTTTTTACTTTATCACCATCCAATTGTACTTTTTGCACCACCAATAGAATTAGAAAGTTTAGTAAGAGACCTAATTATATCTTCTGCACCACTAATAGCATCTTTAATAGCTCTAGTTGTGATTTTGCACTATGAATAGCATCAGCTAGTTCTTTAAAAGCTCCAATTGTGGTTTCTACACAAACAATAGCTTCACCAACTTCATCTAGAACATCAGAATTGCCAATAGCCTATGATGCCAAAACTCCACGACTGAGAATAACCACATCTTGTTCTATTTTAAGTGGAAGCCCCTCAGCTATTGCCACCACTATTTGCTATAAACACAGATGCATTCATCAACATTACACAGCCAAGATCTCATTTTATTTAGAGCATAACAACACAATAAGATTAAAACAAACCTCCTGTTAGAAAATAAATGCAAGATCGTATCTAAGCGCAACGGAATAAATTTAAAATTTTCCACATAATCATCTTTAACGAAATTTAATTTGAAAGATAAAAACAATAAATTAACAAAATTATACTAACCAGCTTTGATTTCCTATTGTAATTTTCCTTTCATCTTAAATCCATCAATCTACTAGCTGTTCAATCGTCCGACCTCTAATGGTATCCACAGATCTTTTCAGAGAAAACTCAAATCTAATTTGGGAGGAAAAATGTAAGAAGTGCTAGCTCCAAATTTTCTAATTTTTCCTTTTATATGAAAAATCATATTTTTCATGTCCTTGGATTTTATTAAAAATTATAGCTAAAGTCAAACTTTAGTCATAATTATGAATTTGTTCTTATAAGATCAAATATCACATATTGATCCTTAAAGTTTCTAAAACTTCTCACTTAAGTCCAACTTAATTCAAATTTTATTTTCTCCTTTATAGACCTTTTATGTGTGACCCATTAGGTTCCTAATATGTTGGCCATGATTACAAATTATAATTCTAATTCATAATTAGAATTAGATAAATTAAATATGTGATTATAAATTGTTTAATTAGGGAATGAAAGATAAATTAAAACCCTTTTCCTAATTAAACAATTTGTGATCACAGATCTTAATTGATGTCTAGTAATATGTCATGACAACCCAAATATTAGGAATGTCAAAGTGGTTTGACTTAACCTGTCTATGCATATGCATGGCTATGATGTATAAATTAATCCTTTCATCATTTAATGTTCTAATTACAATTAAAATATGGAATTTGTGTCCACTCTAAATAATCCAATCATGTTCGTTCTTGCTAATTAGTAAATTATTTATAATTGATATTTGAAATCAACTTTTCCAAATTTCAATTTACTTTGGCCAGAGATTTCTAAAATCATTACTAATCAAGAATAGTAGAACATTGTCCTTAATTCCTTTTTATACAATGAATTCTCTATTGATTTACTCAACTATCTCTATATAGTTCATACTATATCCAATAACTACCGAATTGAACTACTCCAATAGTAGAACATAAGTAGCATTAAAAAATAGTAATTCCTAAATGAGATAGCTTTGGTAATCCCAAGTCTAAGGATCAGTTATACAACCATCATAATTAAATAATCCATAGACACACAAGTAAAGTTCCATTCGAGATTCTCATAATTAAGTCAGTCCAGTGAACTTATTATCTAATAAACACCCACATGTTTGTTTAAGTCTCTCCACACTTTAATCTATAAGATCGATTACTTTGCTTATAAGAAAGAAACAAACTTGTGCTAGTCTAACCACTTCAACAATACCCCGTCTTCATGAAACTATGACTAGGAACATTTTAGGAATAATACAAAAAAAGTAATTCAAATCTCATAATTATAATCGCATTATAATTTCAAATTGCATAAAAATTATTCCAGGGATTGTATCTTTACGATAACAATTAAATAATTAACAAATACACAAAGATAAAGAATGCCTTTTATTGAATAAAAGTAATGTCATACAGATAAATTTATAACTAAAAAATTAGCTACAAGGGTATAAACTAACAATCTCCCATTTGCACTAAAGTCAATCGCTACTGTATCGAATACCATAGCCATCCCTATGCCTATCATGTCTTTTTTCAGATAAAAGGTGAGAGGGTCTACAAATTTCTCTTCACTGGTAACTCGCTCTATCAGGATGTCCTTCCGCTCCACTATCTCCCGGATTAAGTGAAATTTTTTGAGTACATGCTTGGATTGTTCATGAGACCTCATTTCATTCTCTTGTGCAATAGCGCCATTATTGTCACAGTATAAAACTATCGAATAAACAATGCTAAGAACCACTCCAAGTTCATTGATGAACTTCTTAATCCAAGCTGCTTCATTCGCTACCTTAGAAACTGAGATATACTTAGCTTCTGTTGTTGAATCTGTGATAGTTCCTTCTTTGGAACTCTTCCAAATAATCGCACCACCATAAAGAGTAAAACTGTTTCAAATAATGCTGAACTCTTAGCTTAGTTCCTCCATAGACCAGATAAATATCTTTAGTCCTTCTTAAGTACTTCAAGATGTTTTTCACAGCCATCCAGTGACCCTCACCAGAATTAGCTAGATATATTCTTGTTATGCTCAAAGCACAAGCAATATCTAGTCTTATACATAGCATCGCATACATGATCGATCTAATAGTTGAAGCATATGGAACACTGTTCATTCTATGTCTTTCTTCTTGTGTCTTAGGACACATGCTCTTAGATAGATAAATCCCATGTGATGTGGGTAAGAATCCCCTCTTTGAATTCTACATGCTAAACCTCTTTAACACTTTGTCTATGTATGTAAATTGGGACAAACGAATCAACCTCTTTTATCTATCTCTATAGATCTTTACACATATTATATAAGCTGCCTCTCCCATATTCTTCATGGAAAAGTTCTTAAATAACCATATTTTAACATACAGGAGCATTGAAATGTCATTTACAATAAGCAATATGTCACCCACATAAAGCACTAAGAAAACAATTGCACTCCCACTTACCTTCTTATAAAAACAAGTTTTATAAACATTTTTTATAAGATCAAACTCTTTGAATGTTTCATCAAAGCAAATGTTTCAAGTCTGCTTGTTTCAATCTATAAATGGACCTTTACAACTTGCATACTTGAAATTCTTTGGATTGAAAACCTTCAGGTTGTGTCACATACACATCCTCCTATAAATTTCCAATGAGAAATGCTATTTTGACATCCATTTGCCAAATTTCATAATCATGGTATGCAGCTATAGCCAATAAAATCCTTATAGACTTAGGTATTGCTACTGGAGAAAATGTTTCATCAAAATTAACTCCTTGTTTTGTCTATAACATTTTGCAACCAGCCTTACTTTGTATGTATGTACATTTCCATCCATGTCCATTTTTCTCTTAAAAAGACACTTACACCCAATAGGTGCTATACCTTTGATTGTGTGCTTGTGTTTCATCAAAACAAATGTTTCAAGTCTGTGACACTTGTTTCAATCCATAAATGGACCTTTACAACTTGCATACTTGAAATTATTTGGATTGAAAAACTTCAGGTTGTGTCATATACACATCCTCCTACAAATTCCTAATGAGAAATGCTATTTTGACATCCATTTGCCAAATTTCATAATCATGGTATGCAGCTATAGCCAATAAAATTCTTATAGACTTAGGTATTGCTACTGGAGAAAATGTTTCATCAAAATTAACTCCTTGTTTTGTCTATAACATTTTGTAACCAGCCTTACTTTGTATGTATGTACATTTCCATCCATGTCTATTTTTCTCTTAAAAACCCACTCACACCCAATAGGTACTATACCTTTGAATGTGTGCGTGTGGTTCTAGAACTTCTTTAAGTTCTACTTGAATGTTTGCTTGTAGTTCTAGAACTTCTTTAAGTTCCACATCACTCCCACTACTTTCTTTGAAAATAAATTCTCTTTCTAAGAATGTAGCATTTCTCAAGGAAAACAACTTTTGGTCAAAAGGATGATAAAATTAATATCTAAAACTATCTTTTGGATACCCCACAAATATGCATTTATTTGATTTAGCTTTAAGTTGATCAGACATTACACACTTCACATAAGCATCATATCCCTAAATCTTCAAGTGTGACAACCTTGGTCTTTTACTAGTCCATATCTCATATGAAGTCTTGTCAATCGATTTGGACGAAACTCTGTTTAATAGGGAAGCAACAGTTTTAAGAGCATATCCCTAAAATGAAACTGGACGAACTACATGACTCATCATGGAATGTACCATATCTAATAAAGTACAGTTTCTCCTTTTAGAAACCACATTATGTTATGGAGTTCCAGGCGGAGTCCAATTTCAGAGAATCCCATTCTCTTTCAAGTAACCAAGAAACTCATGGTCCAAGTACTCGCCACCTTGATAAGATCTAAGTGTCTTAATACTCTTACTAGTTTGTTTGTCTACTTTAAGTCTAAATTCTTTAAACTTTCTAAATTCTTTGAACTTTTCAAATGCTTCAGACTTGTATTTAATTAAATACACATAGCTATATCTAGAATGGTCATCTGTACATGTTATGAAATAAGAAAATCCACCTCTAACTTGAGTAGGCATAAGGCCACATACATATGATTGTATAAGCTCTAACAACTCATTAACACATTGTCCCTTTCCACTAAATGGTAGTTTAGTCATCTTACCCATTAAACAAGATTCACAAGTTTTATATGATTCATAATTGAAAGGATGTAAATATTCTTCTTTATGTAACTTAGTGATTCTTGTTTCATTAATATGACATAACCTACAATTCCACAAATAAGATAGATTTTGGTCACTTAATCTCCTTTTCTTGCTATTTATGTTTAGACTTGGTCTTGCAAGATCTAATTCATACAAACCATTTGTAAGCATACCAGATCCATAATAAACATCATCTTTATAAACAGAACAACTGTTATTGTTGGGCCTTGAATTTTTTTATTTTAGTCAACATGATTTGAATAAATTTTGTAGTATTGTTAGACAAATTTTTTAATTGGAGGTAACTATTATATCAAGTTTAGGAGGATTTAATTCTTGGATTTATGGAATTAAAGTGTTGATTTTGTAAGATGCATAAGGATATTTTTGGAAGATGAATTAAGGTTAAAAGAACTTAAGTTTATAACGAAGGGTAAAGTAGACTTTAGCATTCATTAAGGGTAAAAAGAGGAAAGTAAAATGTTGTCTTGGGATGTGGAAGACCAAGAAGGTGATTGGAGTGAAAAAAGAAGAGGAAAAATCATGAAAGAGAGAGAGAAAGGAGAGAGTTTTGGTGGTTGAGAGGAAAGAAAGAAAGCTAAGCTAGGGCTCTCCATTTGGTGGTGAAGAGGAAAGAAAGAAAGCTAAGCTAGGGTTTGATTTTTCTTAGTCTTGAAGAGTGATTTTGAGGTTACTCACTAAGAGAAAAAGAAAGAGTAAGGGAAGAGCTTTCTTTAGAGCTAAGGATCTCATTAGTTGGTGAAGATCCAAGGTAAGTTGATTTCTGGATCTATTGGAGTTTTGAAGGGCTTTTGGTTCAAAGAGCTAGGGAAATGTATGAGTTTAAGCATTCTAGTATAAGTTCAGTGCTTTTGGTTCTATAGATTCTCAATGTGATTCTTATTAAATAAGGACTTGGTTTGTTGTAAGAAACCAAGCAAATCCGACCCAAGGCGAAGAAGAAAGACAATAGTGAATCCTTCATTGTCAAGCATTTTGTGTGAGTGATGTATTTATAGTTATTGTGTTATTAGGCAAATTCTTGCCTATATATGTGTCAATGCATATTCAATTTACTGAAATGTGCGATGATTGAAAATAAATTTGGATTCCATTATGCCATTGGAATATGTCATGGCATTTTGTTGAATGAATAGATAAACAAGCATCAAAGTTTAAGCATACGATTAAATGAATATGTGCTTTGTTTGGGCGAGAGTGGAACCATTCTG
>JANZXR010361656.1:0-20490 GCA_027575705.1 Erythroxylum echinodendron
TTTGCGGCTGTTATACCTTCAAGGGTCGAGTTCCATCCACAATGAGTCACAAATGCTCCTATTGCATCATGATCAAGAATCAATACCTGTGGTGCCCAACCTCTTATGATAAGTCCTTTTCCTGCCATTCTATTCTCGAATCCTTCAGGCAACCAATCTTCTTCTTCTTTTTGGTTGACTGATTGGTCTTTTCTCACCACCCAAATGAAACTCTGCCCTGAAGCTTCAAGGCCTAAAGCAAGCTCCTTTAGCTGTGATGCTTTGAAGTTGGCGATGCTTCCAAAACATACATAGATTACTGAATTTGGTTTCTTTGAGTCGAGCCATTTCATGCACTCGTGTTCACTTATGGCAGCTTCTGTTCCTCTCTGTACTTTATCTTCCATGTCTCTGTTGCAAAGCGAAAGAGGGCCTATTGGCCATGCTCTTCTACCCAAAACTTTCCCGTAATGATCAGCGTAAGTTTTCTCAAGCTCGTATACGCTATTGACAATCACTCCGTAGCTCGTCAACTCAGATTCTTTCACTGTATTTATCAGTTTGACCATGTCGTCGTTGCCATCACCGTTCTGATGATCAAGCATTTGCTTTCTAGTGAATGTGATATCTCCTGGAAGGTTGGGCACGACAAAGGGTTCTGAGTCCGATGAGACTTTCTTTTGCGGTTCATATAGCCTGACGCACTCTGATGTGCATAAAGTAAAGAAGCCTGTTCCGTGAAACACCAGCCTTGGAATACCAAATTTGGTTGCAGAATCAGTGGCCCAAGGGAAGAACATATCTGCAATAAGGCAATCAGGTCGCGCTTCTTGCAAAAGCTTCTCAACAGGTCCTTGAAGTAAGGCCGTGGCCATGAAGAATTTCTTGAGCAGAACCGCCATATCCGTCCCCTGAGCCTGACAAGAAGAAACAGCGTCCGCTGTTTCGCATCCTTCAGGTAACCCAACCTCAGCAGCAGGGAAGTTGATGACTTTGATATCGATTTCAGGGCCCAAGCTTTTGGTTTTCTGGATTGATTTGGCAACAATGGGGACATTGAGAGGTGTTGTAACTATGGTTGCTTTGATTCCTCTAGAAACAAACAGCTTGACCATATCCATTGTTGGTATCATGTGGCCATGCGCCATGAAGGGTAAGAAAAAAATATGCAGCCGACGATCTTCACTCCCCATGTGACCTTAATTTCTCAGAATGTAAGAGGAGAAGCTAATTCAAAACAGATCACAGTCGAAGATAGTTTGTACCTTGAAGGAAAGCAAAGAAAGCTGCTAAAGAATCTACAGGCTTCTCTCAGTACTTTAGTTCTGACTAGTGTGCTACCATGAACATGATGTGCATATTGGCTAAAAGGTCAAATGAAAGCCAGCGGTCAACTAAGCTTGTTTCTTTTAACTAATTTCCAAAGTGATTCGACGACACCTCCGCCTTTTTTTTTTTTTTTTCAGAGGATAGAAAGAGACGATAACAAGCTAAGGGGCTACACTCCGATTCGGAGGAAGGTAACCCTTTTCTAATCCCTAAATAGGACATCCATAACCTCTCAGGTGGTGAATTGATGTTAGTAATGTACCCTAAGTTAATAGTTATATGTGACTTTTGTACTAACATTTTGACTTATTAATAATATATTATTAGGTATTCTTTTAAATATGTATGTATATTGTTTATGTAATGTGATTTACATTCCATGAATAGGATTACGCCTATGTCATTAAATATGTGACTTGATAGTAAAACTATAAGCATTATAATACTATTTTAAACTGTCCCTGGTCGATCGCTATTGATAGAACGATAATGAATTAAGGCTATTATGTGTTCTGATTGATGATCACGTCTTACTGATTATAGATATGAGTTATCAAATCAGAAATATAGATATATATTAGAGAACATTATTGGACCGACCCACAGAGAGAACACTACGTGGTTTCATGTCATTAATGATTCTCAATATAGTTTGACTTTAGTCTTCTGACCTGAAGTCGTCATGGTTCCTTACATGAGGAATTCAATGTTTTGACATTAGACTAAGTTATCTTTAACAGGATAACAAGTAATCTTATGTTGGACATTAAATGAATCATGCGGAGGGATATGAATGACGTAGATGGGATTGGTACCTTTCTTAAATGAGAGAGATATCATTTAGGCCTCTTGATAAGTATAACTGAAGAAATGCATGGCCGTGCTCAAATGAATTAATGAGGAGTCTTCAATGTCATTTGTTATAGTCAGTCAACTTGGGAATCAAGAAACTATGATTAATCAAAGGTTGACATGTACCATACCTTGTGATTAATCTTGATATCGTGTTACAAAGAAACTGAGTTTATAACCATGGTTACAGGTTAAATCGGATTATCGATCCTCATTTGATTTGTATAGTCATAATGTCTTGCTAGATGCCGCTTATGACTTATGGGCCTTGAAGTGTGATCAAGCCCATTACCAACATCAAATGAGCCTACAGGGTCGCACATAGAGAGTGATGTGATATGGGCTTATTCTCTTGGGCCTAATTTATTAGACTGAATAAATATATGTGGATATATTTATTGGGCTAGATTGAATTAAGTTGTCGAGCTTTTATTATATAAGATATAATATGGGCCGAAACTTATTGGGCTTCCATAATCCTAATGGGTTTAAGATTATGATATTCTTATTCCTAATAGGAATAGGGATTAGGGTTTCTCTGTAAATAGAGAACTTATGTCTCATTAGAGATGATACAAAAACCCTAGGCACCTAGCCTTAGCTGTTCGTTCTTCTTCCGAGAGAAAAATTGTGCAGTGTTCAAAAGTGTTTTAGAACGTACTAGCCCACATTAGCTGTTGCCCGTATCGTTCATCCTCGTGTGGATAACGGTAGAGGACATTTGCCTATTGCAACGTCTACAAATCAGAAAAACAAATCCGGATCAAGAGGTAATTTTGTACATGTTATGAAATTTCGGTTATACTTCTTGTTATGTAGTATGGTCCATTCCGCTGTGTATTGTGAATACCCGGGCCATAGGCGATCCAACAATTGAATATAGTAACTCCCATTCCAAAAGACCCTGCCAATGCTGCTAGCCGGCCTGCATAGTAGTTGTCTTCTTTGAGAACATGTTTTAACCTAATATCCCACTGTCTGGCTACTATATCTCGAGTCTCCATGATTAAGGGATTGTCGGGGTCACCCAAGGTTGCCGAAGAAGACAGTATGTTGACGACTTCCAGGAAATCTACTTCTACTTCCACTTTTCGATACCCCAGATTCTAAGCCATAAATAAACCAGTATGAAGTCCCCATAATTCTACCACCAACGATGAGCCCAGGCTAATGTTTCATGAACAAATCCTCCCTGCCAGTTCCCTTGGCAATCACGGATTAACCCCTTACAGTAGCATGGTGATTTGAGTTCTTGGACGCGCCATCTGAGTTTAACCTCACCCACCCCTCCTCTGGTATCGGCCAGCCAATAGTTCTTATGAACAAAAGATCCTAGTCGTAGGTAGAACGATTCGTTATAAGCATTGCTGTCGCAATTCACTTCACATAGTCAATCACAAGTGCAATAGCCATACGTGGATTTGGCCGCTGGAAATTGCTGTCAAATAGGGATCGCTTACGCCAATTCCATAGAATCCAACATGAGACACCATAAATAATAAACCAATCGAAATTCCACGTCTTACGTGTTTCCTAAAGATTAGACAACATCCACAACTCCGCACCTTGATTAAAAAAGTCAAAAGTGATTACCTCTGATGGGAACTAGGACCAGAACTGACTCACTTTGGGGCAATTGTGCACCGCATATAAAACAATCTCTACAATGCCACAAAAAGCGCACCTATTATCGGCAGAGAGATACTGAACAACTTGCTAGTGATTTGTTAATTGCTTCCCTTTCGCTGCCATCCATAGGAATGTTTTAATTCGCTGTAGCCCAGGCCATTTCCAAATCACTTGCCACAGCCTGGGGTGCGCGTGCAAACCGACATCCTTAATAAGCGTAAACACAGAGGAGGTAGAGAAGGAATCATTTTGACCTAGACCCCAAAGTACTCTATCCGCTCCATACTTAGGATTTGGTGGGCTCATCCCGCTATAATCATACAAATCGACGAAGGGAGGGGATGTTGAAATTTAGTCCAGTTCCACCCTTAAGTTGCTACCACATAATCCAGAACTTTATTATGCAAACTATTTGCTAGCAATGACGTCGTGACATAACAAATTAAAGGGCCACAACCTTCCACCAATCATCTAGCCAGAACTAGGTAATCGTTCCTTTTCACACCTTCCATCTAGCACCATCCAGAACAAACCTCCAAGTAGCCGAAATACCCCTCCATACTGGTGAGGCTCCCTTATTGCTCAGTTCCTGTGGAATAGTGGTATTGTCAAAACGGTACTTAGCTTTGATGATTTGAACCCAATAGTTTAACAGTTTCGTCAATAATTTCAAACCAAGTTTAATGAGCATTGCATCATTTACTGATCAAACTCGTCTAATCCCACGCCCTCCGGCATCTTTCATTCAACAAACGAATTCCCAGTCCGCTAAGTTTACCTTTCTCTATCCGTATTTGGCACCACAAATGAAATCTCTCATAATTTTCTCCAGATCATCGCACAACTGTCTAAAAAGTCTTATTGTTTGCATGGTATAAATGGGTAAAGAAGCTAGCACTAATTGCATTAGCGTAACTTGACCCGCTAGTGACAACATCTAGGCTCTCACCCAGTTAATTTATGTTGCGTTTTATTAAGAATATATTGATATGTACGCCTGTTTGATCGTTCATGGATTAAGAGGATGCCTAGATATTTTCCAAAGTTCGTAGTAGGTTGGAATCCAAGCTTTTAACTAAAGGAGCGAATACACTCCCTAGATACATTCTTGGAGTAATGGACTCTGGTTTTGTCACTACTTACCCTTTGTCCTGCACCTGACAGTAGATATGTAGTACTGTGGAGAAAGTCCTAACTTGATCGTCGGAAGCCTCTGCAAATAGGATCAAGTCATCGGCGAAGAATCGATGTGAGATTAGAGGGCCACCTCAGCTTAGCACTATCGGCTTCCACTCCCCCTAGGATACTGCATGATTGATCAGATGACTCAATTTCTCCATACATAAAACAAACAAATACAGAGACAAAAGGTCCCCTTGATAGATATCCCTTCTCATGTTTAAACGAATCTAATAATTCCCATTCAAACAAACTTGCATAGATACTATAAAGACATATTTCATAATAAGATTTGTCAATGCATCAGGTAACCCAATATCCAGTAGGGTATGTAGAATGAAGTCCTAATGTAGCCTATCATATCCCTTCTCCAGGTTGACTTTTATGGCTAAGAATCTTGTCTTCCCTTTTTTCCTCTTCATCTATTGAATGACTTCTTGAGCGATGATAATATTGTCAGTGATAAGTCGTCCAGGGATAAAGCTGCATTGATTAAAGGACACAATTTTATCCAGGTGAGGCATTAGTCTGTTAACTATAATTTTGGTGATAACTTTATAAAGAGCTGAACATAAACTAATGGGTCTGAAGTGCGAGAACGTATCTAGTGAAGGAACTTTGGGGATCAGTATAAGAATTGTTTTATTGAAAGTCGAATCCCATCGCTCCAATCGAAAGACCTACTGATTGTACACCACTACCGCATTCCCAACCGCATTCCCAATCGAAGCCAAGCTCCTTATTCGGGTGCATGGCAAAAAACGTTGTTTAGATTTCGTCAGCCTGTACTAAAGAATGGAACGCGTCTATGGTTTCCTCTGAAAAACTAGAAAAATATCCTGCAATCGGAAACTAGCCCTCCCTGTCCATATCTGCCAAAAAAAGCTTTATATAGTATTCTTTTGCCATCGCTCGTAATCTCCTAAGGTCATAAACTGTAATCCCTTCGTTGTCTTTAATCTCGGATACGTGAACTTTTTTTCTCTTGGCCATAGCTACCGTATAATAATAATGTGTATTTCAATCACCTTGGGATAACCAATTGCATCGGGATTGTTGATGCCAGAACATTTCTTCTTCACAGAGGACTTGTATCAGTTCCTCCCTAAGTTTCTTCTCCAAATCAGGTAGGGTATCATCTTTGAATTCCAAAGTCCGCTGAATGCCCTCTAATCTTGCTAGTAATTGTTTCTTACGAGAAAAGATATTACCAAATTCAGTGTGATTCCACTTCGTTAGGTTATCAACCAAGTCCGTAAGGGAGTAACAGAAGTTATTCATATTAGGGTTCCAGTTCTACTGTATGACACTCAAGAAACCTTTGTTCACCAACCAAGCTGATTGGAATCTAAAAGGTCGTGAATTGACGGGTTTATATTGGGGTCTCCCAAATCTGATGAACAGAGGTCTATGGTCTGATTCAATAAAGGGGAGATGAAACATTTCTGTATCTGCAAAATCATTCAGTCAGGAAGAGAACACAACGCCGTATCCAATCTAGCTTGGATTATTCCACGTCACCACGTGAATTTTGATCCTATGAATCCAAAATCATAGAGACAACAATTGTGTACGCAATCGCGAAATGTTGGACTAACCACTGGTGCGGTTCAAGATCCCCCAAGTTTGTCTCCTACATCTAATTTTGCATTGAAATCTCCTGCAATTAACTAAGACGTAGTTGTTTTCTTGGCGAACCAGTTGAGGTTGCTCCATAAGTAATGTCTCAGATGAGCCTGGGGGCTTGCATAGACAGTTGTGAAAAATAACTCCGAGCTCTCGTGCTTGACATGAATGTGAAGGAATTGACGTCGATCCGCTAATATTTTAACCTCCACCTATGTTTTCCTTAACAGTCAAATACCTCCAGCATATCCTAGGGCTTTCACCTGAAATGAATAGTCGACTTCATATATGTTTTTAATAATCTCCTGAGCTCGCCGGTCACTGACCTTCGTCTCTACCAAAACCACTATGCATGGTTTTTACATTTTGAGAAAATTTTTTGGAATAGGCCGAAAATTGACACCGCCAGCCCCTTGACAATTCCATATGAAAATTGACATTAGAAAATTAATCAATAAAGTAAAAGACCCTCCTATTGGTGAGTAGTCCAATTTGTATCACTAGGTTCTCTGACCAGGCTGCAACCCAGGGTCTAAGGAACTGCCTCCTCTACTGAGGGTGGCACGCCCGTATCTTCGTCCATCCAATGGTTACTTATACGATGATCCTCCATATTTTTGTTTGGATCAGGTGGTTCTGATAGGGGTTTGGCGACATTGTCCTCGGAGAGCTGATGAGTAATGCCCGCCATTTCCTCCAATCCTTCCATTAGAACCCTACCTTCTATAATATCCTCTTCCCCAAGCATTTCAGAGTCCACCTCTCAGACTACATCCTTATGTGAATTAATGTTGATGGCGGTATGTTGTCCTGTGCTACGTGACTGGGGGTGTGCCTTCACAGGAGAGGCTCCAGTATCGCCTTTATCCAGTTTAGCAGCGTTGCAATCCAGGAGTTTCATGTCCGTTCGCGCTATTGACGTACTTGTATGGATGAACTTATCTCGACAATTGTGCCGATTTGCATTCGAAACTTGACCGTTAGAAAGTTTCCGCACTTCTAGTACCAGATGCCCCAAGTCCAATCTTTGCCCTGGCATCGCTGATTGATTAACAAGCATGGATTCGTTTAAGGGCTCTGGAAGCAAGTCCAACGGCTCTTGGCGTGATAAGATGGACAACCTAAAGCCCGTCACTCCTGACATTTTACCATATTCCCGAGGGGAGCACTGGTCCGTGTCCCTGGGTTGTCCTTTGGGTGGGCCTTTGCACTTGGATCCAAGGACCGTAAGCTTCTGATGATTTTTCCTTAACTTGATTGACGATGTTCACTGGAGAGGGGTCCTCTGCCTTGTTGGCTCTTTTTCGTTTGGTGGAGCAGTTTGCTTGACCTTACCAAGAACATTGTTGCTTGTGGGGCAAGTAAGTAAGTCATGTTCAACCATAACACAAGAGAAGCAAATTTGTGGCAAGCCCTCATATGCCACAATGATGTCTTCTTCATCTACCTGCACCCTGGACCAAAGGGGAACACTTAGATCAATGTCCACCATTACCTGCGCGAACTTGCCTCTCTGGGAATGCTACGTCGCTTCATCAATCTTGAAAGTGTTATCGACTAGGTTGCCTAACGCTGTTAAAATCATCGAGTGGTAGTCGGAGATAGGCAACTCCGGGAATCTAATCCAAACCACTGTCCGTGTGATCTTACCTTCTGTTTGACGGAAACTCAGATTCCATCTTTGCACTGATAATACATTCCCCATGATAAACCATGAACCTTCGGTTAAGGAACGAAGAAAATCATCTTGCTCTAAGAATTTTACCAGAAAATACTCATAATCCAGGTCCACTATTTTAACTGGTCCTTTTGGATACCACAACAGTTTCAACCTATGGCAGAGCATCCGGTAGCCAATTTTTCTGCCGAGTAGTTTAACAACCACTGCTTGATCCCATTGTTTATCCGATCTCTGTGGGAAGGTAAGTGAGAGCTCGATGCCGTTATCGGAGCTCCCCATTGCTATGATAATATCACCTTCTTCATACTCCACTAGCTCCTCATGAGCTGGCCACTTGTCTTCCTCCTCCTTCACCTCCGTGCCAATGGTGACACCAGTGACCACTATACGATAGCTAATTGTGGGTCTTATTGGTTGGGGGTCTTTTCCCGATTTCTAATGCAAACTTTTTTAGTCGAATGTCCCTCGCAATCCAAGGAGTCGGGCTCCCCTCTATCAGCCTCAAAGCGTTTGGAAGTATCCATTCAATTATTGGACTTTAATTACTCCCTCCAGTATTTAATGAACCGCTGTGACCACCAAGTTTCCATCCGCTGAAAGAACATAAAGTATAGGCTTTAAATTTTCTGCACCCAAAAAATTTGTGCAATATCTAACTTATCTATTTTTTCTCTTTTTAATTATTAAATAGCTTAATTTTACGAAGAACATATTGGCATAGATTTAATGGATCAGGTGAATTTAAGTCGAAATATACGCAAAAGGAGGAGAAATGAGAAGTTTTCCTATTGATGATCCTCTAACTTTCTGGGTAAAGCTTCTTCATCGGATTAATTATGAACGTCTCGCTTCTAGCGGCAGTGTAGGAGTTGAAGCTACTAGGGAACCTGAGGGCTGCTACGAACCTGATGCTGAGCAGGGTCAGCGATCAATCAGTAGTTGACCAATCAAGTATGTGACCTCCTTATATGCAGAAGTGTATAGATTACGTAAGAACTTAAAAGATCTTGAAATTTCAGCTTTACATCTTATACGATGCTTAAAATAAAGTCTTAAAAATTTAGGATTAATTTGACTAACTTAGAATACTTGATGTAATAAAAAAAATATTTGAAATCTTATTCTTACAGCTTTCTTAACTTCCATGTCATGTCCAACTTGGGCGCCAGGACAAGACTTGTGTATAGTTTCAGACATGACTGAGGACCAACGACAATGATTTGACAGCTTCGCAATTGTTCCAGCTAGTGACATAATCACTTACGTCGGTAAGCACACAAACCGAAGTTCGAACATGGCGATTTCAGCACACTCGTGAACATAAAGATCCGTAAATAACGCAATGCTACTATTTTAAGTGTATAAATATACTCGTGAACATACAAAGATCCGTAAATAACGCGATGCTACTATTTTAAGTGTATAACACTGACTTGTCAAGCTTGTGGTAATTTGATACTTATCAAGCTTTGCTTTTTAATTGGGTCCTATTCTCAATGTAGTTGTAATTAAGGGTCTAGTTTCATTTTTTAAGAATCATGAACATCGAGGAAAATGATAATAATATTAACTACCACCTAAAGTGATGCATACGTACTACAATAAATTATCCTTGTTCTTGTTCATTTTGGTGGTAAATTGTTGATTTTTTTTAACACTTTAATTAAGGTTCTCCTCCTTTTTTTTCTTCTTTTTGCTTTTTTTCTCCCTATTGACTCGAAATACAATGTTATAGTAATGTTATATTGTTTAAATTTATTATATATATGTGTGTGTATGTATGTGCATGTATATATGTGTATGCACATTTTTATTTGTAATAATTAATTGTTATAAAAAAAATGTAATGGTGAACGTCGCTCTTATTTGCATATGTTAAAATCCAAAAAACTTTTGACGTCAAATCAAACAAAACTTAGTTTGTCTTTTCTTCATGCTTCAGTCCGTACAGTGAAAGCATGTCCTAAACTTCGAACTGCGCTGGAAATTTATATTTAGTCCTAAGCATGTCCTAATCGTCTTTTGTAGGGATGGAGATGTGCCATGTTCAACCTGACAATTTCTACCAAAGTTCGAGGCTTGTTCAGAGCAGAGCTTTGGTCAAAGCCTGATCAATCTGGATATAACGTATTGATTTCGGGCCGAAATATACTGAGTCAAACTGTCAAGTCTTGTCTAGTTACTTATTTAATGCCTTAGTTGGACTTCTTAATGTTTTCATCTTATACCTAAAGGATAACAATACAGCTTCTCACCTGGTTTGAATGGTTCTAATAGATATTTTTATTATTTGGATTTATATAAAATGTTTTATATTATTAAAAATATTATTAATGAATCAAATTTGATTTTGCTTTTAGTTTTTTAATTTTATTTTGTCTAAATAATATTTGATTATCAATATATTTTTACTTCTATTACAGATTATAGTAAAAAAATTAATATTTTACAATTTATGTTAATAATAAACAAACGAATTAATTAATTATCTTATTCATAATTGAATTTCAAAAAACTAGAAATATCGTATAAAATCAACTTTTATGACCGCTATTTTTATTTCTTTCTTGATTGGACTGAGCCAACCGGTCATTTTTGAGAAGTCTTATTGTAGATTTTAGAATAGGTACATCAATATACCATGGTTTGTGTTACAATTATCTTCATCCACCAAACCCCCACTCATACCACATTCCTTTTAGTTTACCTGGATGGCATCTTGGTCACAGGTTTTTCACAATCATTTATCCCATCTCTTATTAGTGATCTGAATGACACCTTCTCTTGACCTTCTTTTTTTTACTTTTTCGGAATTGAAGCCACTACAACACATAATGGCCTCTTATTTACTTAAACCAAATACACCCAAAAACTCCTCACCAATACTCACCTATACCATTCCAAACCTCTCCATAAACCAATCAGACCTACCTTACCCTTATCTAAAAACCACAGACTTCCTTTTTTTGACCCAACTAAACATCACAACACTATTAGAGCTCTTCAATACGTTTGTCTTACCAATTTGAATATTCCATTTGCTATAAACAAAATATCCTAATTCCTTCATTCTCCTACAGATGTGCATTGGACTTCAATTAAGTGTATTCTTAGGTATTTGCAATGAAGACCCTCCCATAGCCTCCATTTAACCAAAGTCTGAAATCTAATTCTCACTGCTTACTCTAATGCTGACTGGATTGGCTGCCCTGATGACCACCATTCAACCTCTTGTTATTATATCTAATTTGAGATTTAACTTAACTTCTTATAATGTTAAGAAACAACTGATTGTTGCTCATTCTAGTACAAAACCATAATACAAGAGCATTGCTCATGCATCTATTGAACTATGTTGGATCACAGTCAATTCTTGGCAAAATTGGTATGTAGAATCCCCATCCAATCCTATGGTGTCATAAATTTGGTGCCACATTTCTAGCTACAAATCTAGTTGCTTACACTTACACCAAACACATCAAGATTGTCACATTCCAACAAAGGAATGAATAGTAGATATTATGACAAAGGCTCTTCTTCCTCAACTTTTCATTATCTTTGAGACAAGCTCACAATTGCATTCTGCTTGAGCTTGAGGGGATGATAAACCAGTATATATTCACTAGACTAGTCTCCACAATTTCAACGATATTACCACAGATTTTTAGTGTATATATATGTTGAGTTATTGGGCCAAATTTTGCCACATTAACCTAAATCATTAAATTTGTGGCTACAAATGTTGGCTTATTTGCTAAAGAATCTAGGTTCAAACTTCATGAGCCAAACATTTAATGTTTAAATTAATGCAATGTTTTTTGGTGGACAACACAATCATTTATGTCGAATTTGAAGAAAATTTTGTTTTACAGTGCAAGGCAAAGGCAGATTTAAGCATTATAAATGCATCTTGAGCCCATTTATTTTAGCAAAATTTGAGAGTTTATTTTCACAAATATCAGCTCAAATATGTATTCACTTTTATTTTGAGAGAGTTTTATTTTCTGAAAATTATACACAAAAATTTATATCCTCGTTGTGCTTAGAAAATTTAATTTGTACTCTTCTCTGTTGTAGTCGTCATTCATGAAAGTGACCCAACTTGGGTGAACCACTTAAATCCTTGTGTCTCCCTTTTACTACTATTTTTGCCTAAATTTACTTTAATTCTTGCTCATCTTGATCTTAATCTTGATCCTGCTTCCACTATCGCCTTATACCTGTGCAAATGGTATCAGAGTGACGATTTAAGATGCCTACCGTTACAGAATTTGATAGTGAGAAGTTTGATGGCAAGATTAATTTTTCCATTTAGAGAGTCCAGATGAAGGTTGTTCTCACCCAAAATGAATTGAAGAAGGCTCTAGACGGGAAATTAAAGAAACCTGATTTGATGATCGATGAGCAATGAAAGGAGTTTGATGAAAGGGTACTTTCGGTGATCCAGCTTTGTCTTTCCAAGGAGGTGCTTCGCAAGGTGGTCCATGAAACCGCTACTGTTGAGCTTTAGTTAAAGCTCAATTCCCTGTACATGAACAAAAGTTTAGTGAACAAACTCCGTCTCAAAGAGTTTTCACACACGTTTTGTATGACTGAAGGTACTCCCATTGAATCTCATCTTGATGAGTTCAATTCAATTATTATTGACCTAGAAAATATAGATGTTATAGTTAATGATGAGGACAAGGTTGTTTTATTAGTTGTTTCTTCACTATCTACCTATAAACACTTCAAAGAGATTATGTTATATGAAAATAATAATATGTTGTCTTTTGAGGATGTCAAGTCTAACTTGTTGTCTAAGGAAAAATTTGACCGTGTAGTTCATTCAAATGATAAAGCTGAGGCTTTGTCTGTTAGCGATAGAACAGTTGAAAAAGCAAGTACAAATAAAAAGAAATCTAGGTCAAAATCTAGGGGACGTAATTCCAAAACCTGCCATTATTGCAAGAAAATTGGGCACGATATTTCTGAGTGTTATAAATTGAAAAATAAAAGGAGAGAGATGAAAAAGGAAAGCAACCTTAAAAACCCACTGCTGAAGCCAGTGTTGCTAACTCTAAATCTGATGGTGATATATTATTGGTTACGTCTTATGGAAAAAGGAATACGATTAAATGGACTTTAGATTCTGGTTTTACCTACCACATGTTTTCTAACAAAGATTGGTTCTCCATCTATGAACTTGTTGATCGTAGAGTTGTTTTGATGAGCAATGACGCCCAGTGCAACGTTATTGGCATAGGTAGTGTACAGATCAAGACCCCATAATGGTTGTATTAGGACATTAAGCAATGTGTGTCATATTCTTGAATTGAAACCTACTTGATTTCCTTAGGCACCCTTTAGTCACTTGGGTCTAAATATTCAGATGAAGGTGGAGTTTTTAAGGTATTTAAAGGTGCCCTAGTCATTATAAAAGGTAATAGGCTTAGTAGCTGTTATATCTTGCAAGATTTGACTGTCACTTCAACTGTTGTGTCCACATCTTCAAAGTCTGATGTTGATCTCACTCATCTATGGCGTATGTGCCTAGGCCATATAAGTGAGAAAAGTATGAATTTGCTAAGCAAAAGAGGGTTTTTTTTGGTCTGGTATGGGTAAATTAGAATTTTGTGAGCATTGTCTCTTTAGTAATCAGAAAAAGGCCAACTTCTCCATGACTACACATCGTACCAAAGGTGTCCTTGATTGCATTCATATCTTTAGGGACCTTCTAAATTTCCCTCTATTGGAGGGAGACGTTATATGATGACCTTGATTGATGACTTCTCCCGCAAGGTCTGGGTTTATTTCTTGAGGTATAAAAATGAGGCTTTTCCTACTTTTAAGAAGTGGAAAGCCCTTGTTGAGAACCAAACTGGGAAGAAAGTGAAGAAGCTCAGAATAGACAATGTATTAGAGTTCTGTCAAACAAATTTCAATGAATTATGCGCTCAAGTTCAAATTGGTAGACATAAGACACTAGTTAGTAAAACCCAACAAAATGATGTTGCAGAGCGAATGAACAGGACTCTACATCAGAAAGCTCATTGTATGCTCTTTAATGTTGGGTTATGGCATTGACATGATCTTTGGTGTGAAGCAATTTCTATAGCATGTTATTTGGCTAATCTCTCCCGACATTCATCTCTTGATTTCAGAATTCTAGAGGAAGTTTGCTCAAGTAATCTTGTTGACTACTCTAATTTAATAGTTTTTAGATGCCCTACATATGCACATGTTAATGATGGCAAAATTATCACTTAGAGTTAAAAAATGCATATTTTTTGGTTATGCTTTTAAATCCAAAGGAGATTGTTTATTGTGTTCTAATCCTGAGTCACATAAAGTCATTCTTAGCAAAGATGTGACATTTAATGAATATGTGTTACTTTCTTCTGGAAAAGATTCTGGTTCTTCTACTGGTACAGGTGGTCAGTAGGATACCGGTGAGAAGTTAGAGTTAAAAGTGAGATCGTCGTCTCCTCCCAATGTTAATGCTCCTAGTTCCTCCACTGCTCAGCCTAGCAATGTTGATGACATTCATGATGTCTCTAGTATCACTACTTTTGTTCCGCATCAACAGGAGCATTTTATTGCCTGAGATCGTCCAAGGAGAAATATCCAGAAGCCTGCTAGATACACTAATGATGATGAACATTTGGTTGCTTATGCATTCTCAGTTGCACAAGAAATTCCTGAAGGTATTGAACTTTCCTCTTATTCTAAAGTTATTTCTTGTGTTGATTCATCTAAGTGGCTAGTGACAATGAATGAAGAAATTGAAAGTCTCCATAAGAAATAATTGGGATTTATGTGAGCTTCCTAAAGGCAAACAACCTTAAGTTGTAAATGGATCTACAAGAAGAAAGATGGCATTCTCGAGGTCAAAAAAGCAAGGTGGAAAACACGTTTGGTCGTTCATGGCTTTGAACAAGAGGAAGGCATTGGTTTTAATGAAATTTTCTCTCTTATTTTTCATCATAAATCCGTTCGTGTGCTTCTTGCTTTTATTACTTTGTTTGATTTGGTGTTGGAGCAACTTGATATGAAAACTGCTTTTCTATATGGAGAACTCGAAGAAGAGATTTACATGAAGCACCCTGAGGGTTTTGCTGTTCCTATTAAGGAGCATTGTGTTTGTTGCTTAAAGAAATCTCTTTATATGCTTAAGCAAGCTCCAAGACAGTGGCACAAAAGGTTTGATACCTTTTTGATCAGGCAAGCTTTTACCAAATGTCAATATAACAACCGCTTCTATTTTTGACAATATGCAGATGGGTCTTTTGTTTACTTGTCGCTATATGTCGATGACATGTTCATTGCTTCTCGTGACAAATCTTTGATCGACAATTTGAAATATTAACTCAGTAAGGAGTTCGAAATAAAATACCTTGGTGCGACAAAAAAAAATTCTCAACACAGAGATATAAAGGGATTGATAGACTGGGAATTTGTTTGTCTCAAAAGAACTATATATAGAAAATTCTTGACAGATTTAACATGGGCTCTCGTAAGCCTGTCTCGACGCCTCTCGCCACCAATTTCAAGCTGTCATCTGATCTTTGTCTAAAGACAAAGGAAGAAATGGAACGTATGTTGAACATTCCATATTCTAATGTTGTTGATAGTCTCATGTATGTCCTGGTTTGAAATAAACCTTATCTGGCATATGCGGTTAGAATGGTGAGCCATTTTATGCACAATCCTGGCAAGGTTCATTAAGATGTTGTCAAATGAATCCTTCGATATTTGAAGGGTTCTTCTAATCTTAGCTTGGTGTTTGATGGGAGCAAGGCAATATCTAATAATGTTGTCAATTTTGTGGACTCTGATTACGATGTTGACCTTGATATACAAAGGTCTCTCTTTAGTTATATCTTTACTTTGTGTTTTAGTGCTATTAGTTGGAAAGCATCACTGCAATCTATAATGGCTTTGTCCACTATAAAGGTAGAGTACATTGCAGCTATAGAAGGTGTGAAGGAGGCCACTTGGTTGTGTGGTTTTATAATCAAGCTTGGTGTCATACATGATACTATTGTTATGTTTTCAGATAACCAGAGTACTATTCATCTTACTAAGAATGATGCCCACCACTCCAAAACTAAGCATATTTAAAGTACCACTACAAAAGAGACACTGTTGCGGCTGGAGAAATTATTGTGAAGAAAGTTCACACGTCTGACAATTTGCAGATATTTTGACCAAGTCATTATCTATCGCTAATTTCGAGCATTGTTTGCACTTAGTCGGTGTTCGCAACATTTGATTACACTTCAAAATTTTATATGGCGATGAGTAACTCATTGAATTTGAGCCAAGGTGGAGATTATTGAGCTAATAACCCCAATTCTTTCGCATTAACCTAAATCAATAAATTTGTGGGTACAAATATTGACTTATTTACTAAAGAATTTAAGGTCAAACTTCTCAAGCTAAGCATTTAATGCTCAAATTATTACAATGTTTTTTTTTATGGAACAACACAACCATTTTTGCCGACTTTGAAAACAAATTGTTTTATGGTGCAAGAAGAAGGCGATTTTGAGCATTATAAATACATCTTGAGTCTCTTTATTTTTATGCATGAAAGCTTAATACTTAGCAAAATTTGAAAGTTTATTTTCACTAATATTACCTCAAATCTATATTCACTTTTATTTTAGAAGGGAGTTTTATTTTATGAAGATTATATACAAAAATTTATATCCTCGTTATATTTAGAAGATTTAATTTGTACTCTTCTCCATTATACTGAATTTTATTACTCATCGTCATCTATGTAAGTAGCTCAACTTGGGTGAACCACGTAAATCCTTATGTCTCACTTTTACTGCTATTCTTGCCTAAATTTATTTTACTTATCGCTCTTCTTGATCTGGATCCTTCTTCATCTATCACCTTATACCTGTACAATATATCATACCTAGAACATTTACTTTCCTTTCTTAAGGCTTAGCTCACTTTATAAATAGGAATGTACTATTGTATTGTAAAGTACCACAGAAAAATATCAATCCAGATTCGATTATCCACTGTTCTTCCACTAGTTTCTTTGTAAACTTCTTTGTGTGGCTCGTATAGTCTGATGTACGATCCGCGACACACTGTGAAGATAAGCTAATGTCATGAAACACCAGCCATGGAATCCCAAATTTGCAAGCAGAATCAGTACCCAAGGAAGAAACATATCAGCAGCAAGACAGTCAGGATTGCGTGCTTTCAGGAGGTCTTCAGGAGATTGTTGAGGCATAGCTGTGGCTACAAAAAAGTTGCGCATTAGATCCTTGCCATTTTCCTGGAAAATGACAGTGTCGAGGTTCTAGCATCCTTCAGGCAAACCTGCCTCAGTGGAAGGGAATTTGAGGATTTCAATGTCGATGTCCAGACCAGAGCTTTTGGTCCTTCGGATTGTTTCCGAAAAGAATGGTGCATTTAGAGGAGTGGTGATAATGGTGGCCTTTAGGCCTCGCGAAGCAAACAACTTGGCCAAGTCCATGGTTGGTATTGTGTGGCCATGCGCCATGAAAGGAAAGAAATATACATGCAACTGAAGAGGAAAACTAACCCTGGGCTTACTACTAGATAGAATATGAAAAAGACTTTGAACCTTGATAAATAGCAACAAGTTCTTAAGCAGACACAGTTGATGAGGGCAATGCAGGAAATACGAACAAAAGATGAACATGATTAGGGTATTTATACAGTAGCAATGGCAAGGAAACGGGAAACCTACTAAATTGAGTTTGATAGGGTTTTAAGCCTTTTTGGTAATTGATGTAATAAGCCTTCTTATGTCAAAAAGGAAAAGTTTTTTAAAAAAAAGTTCCTTCTTTTCTTGGTTTATTACAATGTTAGGAATTTATAAGTTTCCCCTATCTGAATACTTAATCACACAAACCATGTGATAGGGTATCAGTAAAACCGGAACTTTCACGGAAGAAAGCCACTATATTTCCGGCTTCTTTGTTCCTTTTCTTGGTTTGCTTTCTCATACCGATTCGATAACAATTGCTATGAAATGCTCCCAAATGATAAACAACTAGTTGCTGAAGGATCAATTTATGTGTGCTTATAGAGGACGGTCCACTCGGAAACTATGGAAAAGCAAAGTCTGTATTTTTAGTAAGATATATTCTATATAATGGACAAAGTTATGTATAAGCCTAAGTCTAACTAAAAAATATATAAATTAAAATAAAATAGAGATAATATCATAATTATTGATTAGACGAAATCATTACTAATATCATAACTAATGATAAATACAGATGAAGTATTCAGTAATAACTCCCTCAAATTTAAAGTGATTTAAATTAGGCTTAGTTTGGGGAACAGTGGTTGTTGATAACCTGTTGAAATTAACCTGTTGAAATGATAAATACTTATTTTCAATAATTACTTATGTGTTTAGAATTGTTGTTTTAGTAACTGCTGAAATATGAAAATAAGTGTTTGGTAAGTGCGATTGTAGTTGTTGAAAAGAGATAAAATGATTAAAAAGCCCATTGATTAAATAAACTATTAATTGTTTAATAAGTAATTAAAAAATGTTATTAGTCATATAAATTTAAAATTATAAATAATAAAATATTAAATTTAAATAAGAAAATATATATCAAATAAATTTAGTAAATAAAATATTTCATAAAAATATATTATTAGACATATTAATTAAGAGTATAATGGAAAATAATACTTGTAGTGAAGGTTATTAATGGAAAGTAAAATTTTTACCGCAGAAGCAGTTTCTTATCGTAACTCTCTTTTTGTTTATTGATTTCTGCGGTGGTACCACATTTTTCTCTAATCTCCGGTTGTTTACTACAAATTCAAACATGTGACTGCGTTTAAAAACTGCGGTAATAAGTACTTATCTCTACCATAGATCCAAACATAACTTTAGTTAAAATTTATTGTGAGATTTTAAAAGAAATCCCGAGTGAAATTTAATTAAGATGTTAGTAACCTGATTTTTTAAGATAAAATAAAAGTGAGTCTAATACTATCGCAAATAGAGGTGGTAGTTTAGTACGAAATATGTTAGGATTTGAGGCCGGCAGGGGTTTGACTCATCCCAATCTATTTTCAAACCTAATCATAAATGACACGATGACATATAAAGTAATAATCAATTTTAACATGCTTAGTACATTTATGAAAAATATTATCATAAGCAGCATGCACAAAATTATAATTATTTCATGGATGGCAATAATTTAGTAATGTAAAATGTCTATATTTGATTGTTTCTAAGATGATTGATTGTTTCTTACGAGATTAATAAATCATCAAGAATGAAATAAAAATAAATGATAAGACAGCAGTTTATAGGATCACCAATTCAATTAAGATCTCCATTTTACCTTGCACTCAAAAAGTGGAATCGTCCACTCCAGGCGCCCCTCCTTCCTAATCTGATAGAGTGATGAAGGAGTAAATTACGATTTAATCTCATTCAGTTCTTTAGAAAGATGACTCCGTATTTGATGTGCATAAAAAATTACACCATATTAGATGAAAGTCTCACACTATCGCTGTTGAGACTCGAACCTGACTTTGCACTTAACAACCTCTTTAAAGACCAATTTAGCTATCTGTGGGGGCTCTCCATTTCACCTTTTGAGACGGTTTGCGGTTGTAGTTGAGGTGATAATATTGTAATCATAAGAACTACCATCTGACGATTAGTAAGGAAAACTATAATTCTCAGGGGTCATTATTCATGTCTCTACTGACTATTTAGCCTTTTCTGGTGCAAATATATTCTTGCACAACATATTGCAGTATGACAATTCTCACTATTTTAAGGTTTGACTTATGCAAGTACAATTTTCATATTATATTAGATGGAAAGTCAGGAGCTAAGGCAAGTCCGACAGGAAAAGTTATTAAGAAAACAACACATAACCAATAATAAATAAAAAGATACATCTCAACAAGATTGTTGTCACAAAGTTTTTGTATAACATTTTCTACTTTGACTATAATGTGAACTAACTTAAAATAATTGGCTTGTAAAATTAAGCATGAATAATGATTTGTTCAACAAACAAGCTTCAAGCAAATACAGTATCACACCAGAAAACCATAAGCTCTTAACTTCCAAGCTTAACTTCCGATCACAAATTCTAGGCAACAAATCACACAGCACGACGATCCTTCAATTCTTGAATCAAAGCTTTCAAGTTCGAATCAGAGGAACCACCTTCTTCAACAGCTTTCCTCAC